>MVJL01010285.1:0-12272 GCA_002156465.1 Macrocentrus cingulum
AACGCAAAAACTTTTTGGGACTGTAGGATTATTTAATCTCTCATAAAAATAATATTAAATCGAATGCTAGCAGAAATTCACCTATTAACGCGTACTTTTTACTCGGGATAGATTTTACCAGACAAACCTAGTAAATTGTTTGTGCGGCAAGGTAGTTTTTTCACCTAAAACGGTAGTTTTTTCATTTGAATCGGTAGAAATAGTGATAGTGTTACAAGTGGATCCCGGTTCCAACGACTGTCTTGGTAATTTTTACCAGAAATTTCTCTCCGTGTAGTACCTGTAAGAGATTCCGAGTTTGACTCGGCAAATATATGAGAATCGGAAGATTTAGGGCTATATCTGTTACCGAGTAGTATGCTTTAACAAATAATAGTACCTGTAAGAGATTCCGAGTTTGACTCGGCAAATATATGAGAATCGGAAGATTTAGGGCTATATCTGTTACCGAGTAGTATGCTTTAACAAATATTAAGTATATATATGTAGTTTTTCAGTGCAATCACAAAATATCTGCGGTACGAAAATTTCCTGAAACCACCCGGTGTTTTCGGAACTGCGAGGGTGGTTAATTCGTGCGTGATTTTGAAATGGTCTATAAAATTTATTACATTGTGTATATAAGATGACATTTCAAGCCTGTAACGTTGAGTTATGTTAATGATTTACATGTCACATATCAGATTGCAAGAGCTCAGGATCAGTACACCAACTGCATGCTCACCCAAGTGCATGAGCACTAAAAAATAAAAGTAAGCGTCATTTCAATTTAATTTAGCAACTAATAATCATTCGATAAGTATGCGCCAATAATAAGGTGACATATAAGCCATCCAAAGCGCGTAATAAAACGATCAATACGTGCCCAATTCTTATATATGCTTATTCAATAAACACGTACCTGCACTCTCTTGTTCATTATACACCGTCCCGAGCCGAAAAAATGAGTATTTCTGCAGTCTCTTAATAATCTTCCTTAATTATACTATGACTGAGTATTCAATGAGTATTCCAGTTGGGACTGAGGAATACTTCTGGAATACTCTTATAAATCTCCAAATGGGAGACGAAATAGAGCCTTGTGGGATATTCATAATTATAAATGCCTAATATAGCGACGCTGGCGAGACGCACCAAAGACTGTATTGGTGCGTCTTCTATATATTGACGCGTGCGAGACGTAGCGAAAATTTACCAAGTCGATAATTTGGAGAGTGAAAAGTCTAAGTCGGCAGTCTCCCTGACGTCTCTCGAGCATCTTTCAGTTGAACACTTAGAAAAATAATTTACCAAGTCGATAATTTGGAGAGTGAAAAGTCTAAGTCGGCAGTCTCCCTGACGTCTCTCGAGCATCTTTCAGTTGAACACTTAGAAAAATCCGACAAAATACTCTCAAAGAATCTCTTGTCAGTCTCTGAACCATCTTCAAGTTTCTGACCTTCAAAATTGTTTCTATGTTCGAGTCTCCCGATAATCTCTTAATCATCACTCATTGTCAGTCTCTGAACCATCTTCAAGTTTCTGACCTTCAAAATTGTTTCTATGTTCGAGTCTCCCGATAATCTCTTAATCATCACTCACGTAGAGATCTAGTTTATGAACTCCTAGCAATCTTTATTCCGTCTCTGAATCCGAGATATCCAACCAATCTCACGGTGAGAGATTTTTGCAAGACTTTGTGAATACTTTAGCGCATGAGTATCTGAAAAAGTGACGCTACAGAGACGAGGATTTTCAGAGCGATGACTGTGAGAGATGCTTATTTGCAAGACTTTGTGAATACTTTAGCGCATGAGTATCTGAAAAAGTGACGCTACAGAGACGAGGATTTTCAGAGCGATGACTGTGAGAGATGCTTGAAAGACTATAGGGAATACTCGGTATGCAGTGGAATACTGTCGGAATACTCATTTTTTCGGCTCAGGGTATACCAAGCGATGACTGTGAGAGATGCTTGAAAGACTATAGGGAATACTCGGTATGCAGTGGAATACTGTCGGAATACTCATTTTTTCGGCTCAGGGTATACCCTGCAAAAGTAGAATTTATACAATGTCGTCAAGATATGTACTTGATTTCCTCATTTTTTATTTTATTTTATTTTCTTATTCTTTTTTTTGGACATGAGTAAAAATTTTTTCAAATATTTTTTGCCGGCTAATAATTATTTGTCTTTGCAGTAGATATAAAATAAATAATATCAGTCGAGAATTATTTCATCAGGAAGAAAACAGTCAATACCATTATATATTCAGTATAGAATTGATGAACACCCAATTAATGCAAATTTGTAACTGCATTTTGACTTTTATTTGTTCGTCTTCTCGTGTTACTGAGTATAATATATATATATATATCTATTTTTTGGATGTCTGATATATTAATTTTAGTTGGATATAGCGATTGAAGGCTGAAGGTAGAGTTTTTGGTATATAAAAATATGAATTATATGGATATTATTTTTTCTGGTGGTGCGAGAAACATTTATTATGCACAAAATTTCGTCAATCTTTTATGGTACAATTACATATAATAATATTCATGCATATATTGAATGCATTTTGGTTTTTTTTTTTACACACACTCAGGATCGAGCTATATAAGTAGACATTAAGAAGTTATTCAAAATTGTGCCAATATCAAATTTAGCAATCGTATTAAATATATTCATCGTATTAAATTATGCGTATAGTAAATAATAATATTATTTGTGAATTCATAATATATTCATGGCGTTATTTTGTCATGGAAATATTTCCAGACGCGTCTCAACCAGAAATAAATTTTCACTATTAAATCGAAAATCATCACTATGAAATGAAAAATTCTCATAACAAAACACTTTAAGCCATTTTTCAACGACTGAATTAGATTTTTTTTCGAATAAAAAATTTCGATAATGAAAACGATTGTAGAGATAATGTGACCTACATACAAAATCATGAAAAATATTTTTAAATTGTCTAGATTGTTCATCGTGCTGTGTACTTCATCTGACTTCTTAATTTGTGCTCTTAATTTATCTAAATTCTCAGCATCTTTTTGCCACTTGGACAAAATTCCACTTTCGGCTAATCTGTTATAGAGTATCGCGAAGCGATCCTCCAGAAGCCAAGGCGCGCCAATTGGATACGTGGCGTAAAATTTTCTGACTGGTTCTTTCACCAGATGGAGACTCTCATGTTTTAAAATTTGGCCATATTGATACTCTGCTATATCAATGCACGCTGCCTTGGGATCGCTGAGCACCAACTCTGTACAATGCTCACCATGATGTTCTTTGAAATTGGAAAAAAGTCCGCGAAACGATTCAAAGTCTTTATACATATTGCTGCCCGCGTATACGGTATAATTAGATGTTTTGAGCTCATCTAGTGAGTCGATATTTTTCGCAACTATAGGTACTGCCAGTATTCCACTGACATAGCCTTGAAGGTGAGTGCAGAGTATGACGAAGTAGAGTATGAGAGAAGAAAAAAAAAATTCGTGTGGCTATAGTCTTTGGTAATTTAGGGATTGCCAAGCCCAAAATTAGACCATACGCGTCCAGGGCAGCACGACCGAAGTCTCGTTTATCCAGATATCTGAATGCAAGCACGACGAGGGCAAATATAATTGCCGCTGATATGATTATTTCAATATGGATAATTTCACTTATTTGAACTGGTACTGCAACCGCGCCACGTCTTTGGGTGACTACCCAAATTTCCCTCTGGACTCTTGGATATACAAAAGTTGTGTCGTTCGGAAAGTGGGTGAAATCTCGACTATTTAAATAAAGCACTCTTCTCATCTTAATCTCATCTTCCATTTTTTTCCAATCATTCACGCTGCGATTGTTAATGTTGGTTTCTGGATCAACGCCCACTTCCACCGTGATATTTAGCCGAGTAAAAATGGTCGATAAAACATTGCCATCGAAACCTCCAAATAGCGTCCACTTATTTGGAGTTACTCTGTATACCATGGAAGCCGTCATGTTGAAGGCCCTAATATAGTTATTGAAGAAACATTTTTGACATTCTTGGATGTTTCCATTATTTTCAAATGTCATGAACGGAAGATAAAGTTTAACAATCATTCCTAGAGCGCGAAGTTCTCCGTGATCAAACGTATGATCCCGTCGAGTGAAATTATTCTTGTGATAAAACACCGCATCGCAAGTATTTACATTTTCATCAATAATACGGTCACTAATTATCGCGGTAGTGGAATTACCGTTTTTGATAACCCATTTTTGAAAATTCATATTTAGATCCCATGGATTTGGAATCCATTCTGCGTAGCGACTGATTGTTCTTGCAATGATTGTCTGGGTTTTCGTATTTTTACAAAGATGAATGATATCATCTTTGTCCAGGATGAGTGAAAATAAATGTATTCGACCATAGTCATCACACGCGTCCTCATCGTCAAATGTGAAAATTATCAGTTTATGAAAGTTCCCAGTCGATACAACATGATTCAAAAGTTGGAAACTCTTAAATTGTGCGATATTTCCGTACAAGATTATGAATTTTAAATTCGTGGAATCAGTTACAAAATCTGGATTGATCTTGTCGTCCGCATCATAATTGTAATAGACGAACAAATTTGACAGACTGTCTTCGTACGGAATGAAAGGTACAACTGGATTCTTCGCTTGAAATACGGCGATGGTTTTCACATCGTTAACGGAACATAATGTCAGAATTCGATGCTGTTAAGAAAAAAAAGAATGTATTAGATAAAATTTCAAGCTTATGCCTTAGTCGAAACGTAAATTCTTGTTTTAACTTATCAGAGTGTTTGTTAGGTTATCGAGGTTCCAGCAAGAATTTCGGTGTATGGTACGTACATTGAGATTCTATATCCTACAGGTTATGAGTTTAATAGTGTATTCAAATGGGTAACGTTTCCCCATACCAAAGTGGAAATTGTCGTGTTACAGATTGATTCCTACACCAATTCATAAGGAGTGTTTTTCTTAACAGAAAATTATGGGGGTAAAATTGTTTTATCCCAGGCATTTGTTTAAAAAAATTAACATTATATTTATAATTTTAATTTAAAAACCTGGAAGAAAATACGACAGAAAATTCTGAACTCAGCGGAGCGCGCGGGGAATCGCCAAAAAATATTCACCCCCAAAATCTTTTTGCAGGGGTTCTGGGTGTAGTTGCGTGCGTGTGCATACCAACGGAGAAGCCTGGCGTCGGTGCAACTGCGCATATACAACAAACACTGGGCACGCGCGGGTGAGAAGGGACGATGAGAGCGAATGCGAGAGGATAATTTAGCAGCGCCGGACGAAAAATTGCGAATAAAATTTAGATTCGAAAAACATTAATTATCTCCAAAATGGTAGCAGATAGGGAAAAATTTTGTTTGACTTTTTTTTTATTTAAATAAATCTACCGTAAAAAAAATATTTGCGATTTTTACACCTACTCGTTTGGCCAGGGTAGAATTTTTTCACGGTTTATGGGGTTTAATTCAGATAAATAAAAGTAAAAATTTTTTTTTTTAGTAAAAATATCTAATAGGGCATTAAAGAATTTTCGTACCGATTGTTGTGTGAAAAAAAAAATATTTTCCTGTTGTGTTTGGCGCGCAAGGCCGCGCAAAAAGTTCGAAGCCCTATAATTATTTATTTCCACGAGATATTTGGGTCTGCTTTCGCATCTTTTTTGTAAAGAATTTAGTTCTCTACAAAATAGCAATTTCACTTTTTTTTAAAAAACCTATTTTGTTTTATCGGGGAAAAGTCAAAACGAGACGCGCGGGTTTTTTTTTTTAGTTTTTATTCTTATTTTAAACAAATGCCTGGGATAAAACAATTTTAACCCAATAATTTTTTGTTAAAAAAAAAAAATTCCCTATCGATTGGCGTAGGAATCATTCTGTAACACGCCAACTTCCACTTGGGTATAGGGAAACGGTACCCATTTGAATTCACTATAAACCGCGCTTCGAATTATCTTTCTATTCCAATAATTAAATGCTATGGCTTCTTTTACTAAAATTATGTAATGACTTTTTTATTTAAATTATTATATCGGTCTAAATGCATTAATCATGAAGTTAAATGTGAACTGCAGGCACCACACTGATTGAAAAAAAAAACCAAGTCCCATATTAAGGACATGGAGGCTCGAATTAGAATTGTTCAACTCACTCGAAGTCTAGTTTTAACCGATTGAGTCTGAGTTTAAATGCAAAATATTACAAACAATAGAATCAAGACCGTAAAGGTTAAAACGAAAACTTAAGTTTCGACTCGGGTGAAATTTAAATAATAGTCGAGATACATACTATTATCTTATTTGTAACAGCAGCCGATTCGATGTTGTCTGGAATGCTCATCGGTACGGCAGCTGCATTGTAAGTCAGCTGACAGAGCAAAAATAACACGAGCACTGACGCCATTTTTTCTGTTACAGGAATGTGTATCAACTGACTATCGATGCGACTGCGACTCCCAATTTATAGTCTCCGGAGCCGGGAAATAGGGGTGCGCTGAGGACGTCACTAGCATACTTAATTATCATTTCCGTTTATTTATTAACGACCATTTTCTAGCTCGGTCGTTTTGACCATGTTCATCGATAATTTGGATGGTCAACAGTGAATCAGGAGAAACACCCTCTTGCGTGATGTTTCTATAAAAAATCATTGATTTCTTGCTCCCCTTTTCTTATTTATTTTATTTATTTTTTTCTTTTTTTTTCTTTTTCAGGGGGAATTTAGCGTTTTGCTTCAAAAATGCTGGAGATTGAATTTTTAGCGGAAAAAAGACTGATTGGTATGCATGTTGCGTACCTACATCTTACCGGTGTAATGATATAGGGTGTATGTCTTACACGGCGGTAACACGCAATATAAGCCGCAAATAGTATATATATACTGTATACGATTATTATTTTCTGAAGGACATTTAATCGACTAAAAAATAAGTTATACAACTAAATTTTGCAAAACATTTATTGTTAAAAACAAATATCCTAAAGGCCCTGCTATATTTTTAATTCCTGTTTCGTTGCTGCATATATGACATGATAACAAGTTTTCCCAACGATCATTAGCGCGAAGCATCCCAACGTATTTATTTGTGATATTTTATCCTGTTTCGTTGCTGCATATATGACATGATAACAAGTTTTCCCAACGATCATTAGCGCGAAGCATCCCAACGTATTTATTTGTGATATTTTCGAAACGCACGGTTGGATAGTATTATACGATCAATTTGCAGCTCAGGTTATAATAATAGGTAGCCTAAAAAAAATCGATAGAAAACCTTAAATTACTGTAATACATCACACTAAGCTGAAATTTTGATTAATATCTGCATTTTGGTATTGGAAAAATTATATGCTGCATATATGACATGATAACAAGTTTTCCCAACGATCATTAGCGCGAAGCATCCCAACGTATTTATTTGTGATATTTTAGAAACGCACCGTTGGATAGTATTATACCACCAATTTGCAGCTCAGGTTATCATAATAGGTAGCCTACTCTCTTAAACTGAATCAGCCGTTTGTATTGCTGATTTTGCAGCGCCTTTAGAACGCGCTGAAAGATCTGCCGGTTGCGCTGGAAAATCAGTCACTTTAACTATTATATCGACCGTTGGCATGGATACTCAGAGCGGCTTAATTGTATTCGCCACCGCCTCACAACACATCTATAGATGCTGCTGTCTGTGTGGCTATCTTATGTGTGGCAATCACGTTGAAATTCGTCGTGCTTTACACAGTGTTTTATATACGGTAAATCATCAATTAAATATATAGAACAGCAGATAAGTCAATAAAAGTAAGTAACGCATACCATTTTATACGAAAATAGTATCAGTAGACATCTTCTTCATAATATATTGCACCCTACAGTGCCATGCAGTGGACTGTCGAGGTTATGAGAACTGCTTTTTAAAGTTAATATATTTTTCACTGTGTAAGATTGATATATTCCAGCCAGAACAGATAAGAATAGAAATTTTAATGTGTTTTGTGTAATCTTAATAGTTTTATGCTGGTTGAAAACAATAAAAATTAGATACTAAGCCAGTCTTGTTTTCTAGCAGCAGGTTTATCGATCAACAATCCGACTTCATTGGCATCTTTTCCATTATGCCAAGGCAAAAATTGGCAGGGTTAACAACCGAGCAACTGGTTGAAGTTATTCGTGAAGTTGTGAAAGACGAGGGAACGATTCAAGTCATAGAAGGTAAGTGAAAGTGATTACAATTTCAAAATATACTTGGACAAAAATTGGAAGCATCGCTGTAATAGTCACTGTTCTAAATTGAATTCCTTTTTTTTCTACGTCCTCAGTGACAGGCTTGTGTTTGTATGTGTATAATAAGCAGACAGATAAGCAGACAGATTATACAATATTGCTCAGTATTGCTTCGATAATTATTTCACTAATTTTTTTAAACTTTCTGCTGACTAAATGACTTTTCCCATTTAAATAACTTATTTGTTGAGATAAAAATTTTTTCTCATTTCTTTTCTAACTCAATTGCGTTATTCTGATAAGACTATTGTTTATATTTGACTGAATATCATTGTACTATTCTTTTTAGGGTAGAATTAATATTATTTCATTATAATGGAGCAACTTAATTGCTCGATGTGTAATCAATTTGTCAATGGAGGATTAGATGGGTTGAAACGTCACCTATCACACGTTCATGGGTTAATTCTCAGTCGTGGGCTTGGAAATGATGGATTTGTGTGTGGTCAAGATGGATGTCGTCAAAGATTTCTTCATTTTTTCACGTTGCGAAGGCAAAAATCGATCCAACACATATACTAGCTGATTGCTTTTTTCGCATTGCTCATAACTATTTTTATATATCTACCTGTACTTCGAAATATAATTTTGATTGCTGGCAATTGATTTGCACAGATCACATCAAGGCACTGTCGATCCTTGCAGCACTACTACCCATGAATAATGCTCAAAAACGAAAAAAAACATCGTCTCGTAGAAATGAGAAAGTAAGTTCTTGTTGCTACTAGTTTATTTAAATCTCCATGTTTCTAAAATTAATTTTTTTAACACTTCAGTCACAGACAATTGATGGTGACTCTGAAGATGAGCAAAATATTCATCCTTCGAAAGCAGACATTCCAAATCAATTCTTGATGCACATTCTTCCTGTAAGTTCGGTCCAAATAGATTGCAAACGATGAGAAAATTGTTATGACGATTAATTAATATTTTTGCCATACAGGAAGGGACTTCTATTGAAGAATGGATTGACGAGTTCAGAGCAAAAAAAAATCTAATGTACAGCCGTACATGATTCAAGTGAATGGGCAAAGGAAAAATACATATTTTGTTCAAGGTGATGGTTGGCTGATTGGTGTGCCAGATAAGACTGAGCCTATTGTAGCATTTGACATTTTATTCAAATGCTTCTTCGTTCTCAACGTGGCTTATCCAGCGACCCTCAAAAATTTTTACACATTTTTTGAATGCTATATTTATGAGATTTTATCAACTGCATCGAGTGCAGTCACATCCATGCACATCACCTTATCCAATGTAAAGGTAGATGATGATAATGATGATGCTGATACCGACTGAGGAAGCGATTATTTCAATTTAGTTTTATCCAGCATTATATAGCGCCATGTATTTTCGTTTTTTTCATTTTTTTATTAATTTGTAATGATATCAACAAGTGAATAATCGCCTTTGATAGGAATTCTTGGGTCCAATAAACTTTTTCTAAGACATGTGATTATTATATTGCTGTTCTCATGAATATATAATGTAATGTAATTAATTAAATAATTAATTAATAACGATTTATGGACAGAGGCCTAGCTGAATGAATCAGCGGTTTTCTGCTGATCTGATCAGCCGCTCCAGGTAAGGTTAGGTCACACGGCTGATAAAAACAGCGGTATACAGCTATTTCGCAGCTGTATGTTTTTAGCTGTGAGAATCAGCAAGTATGAGCTGCTAATCAGCGGTTTACGGCTGATTCAGTTTAAGAGAGTAAAAAAAATCGATAGAAAACCTTAAATTACTGTAATACATCACACTAAGCTGAAATTTTGATTAATATCTGCATTTTGGTATTGGAAAAATTATTTTAAAAAAAATTTGAAATCGAAAATAGATTTCAAAAAATGGTGCATTTGTGTCCTTCGCATACAGTCTCCCTCACTTTGTGGGTTTTTACGCGGACTTTTCTTTCGTATTCCTCTCTCTTGTATTTCGGTGTCTGGCATACTTTCCATTCCCGTTTCTGCCTTCTAAGATTTTCCTCCGTAGCTAACGAAATAAATCTCACAGAATCAGATGACTGTATATCTGTCTATAGACTTGATATTAATATATTAATCTTGAGATCATTCGCGGCTCGGAAAAAATCCGCCTTAACCGAGTCGCAGCCAGATGGTCTCGACCACTGCGCTACGAGCTCGGCAATCGGAAGTAGATATCTCGTTTTATTGTTATAGTTTTTTTTGTTTAAAATCGTATCTATTTAAAATTTTATGATTTTTTTAGTTTTCTATTTTTGCAGTGATAACTCTATAAGCATGCGTGAGACAATAAAAAATACTATCCTTCATAGAAATGTCAAATAAATTTAAATATCTTAATGCCGAATAATTTGAATAGTATTCTTCGCTTTTCTGCTTATATTTATTGAATTACCATCTAAAATTTATTTCTTCAGATGTGGTAGTTTTTAAAAATTAGATTTTGGGGAAATCAATTCATCTCAACTCTGCCGCCGATTGAATGTAAGTATAGTGAGCAGAGTCTTGTCAAATTTTAGTACAAGAATACGATGAAATTCAATAGTTGGGAGGAGAGGAGAAACTCCATGAACCACTAATGTATTTTGAGGGTCAATAAACCGTTTCACCTGCACTGAACATCCGGACGTATTTATTTCTCAAATTTTATATTGGCTGGAAAATATAAAAAATATATTCAGGAATGATTTTTTTTTCGTGTGAGAGAGAAATATTCATTGTGACAGAATCATTTAATTTTTTACAGTACAATTACATGTAATAACATATACATAGGTATATAATCAACGCATCATTTCTACCTGCGCTCTTCGAGCTGAAAACACACATACACAAACACGCACACACAGGGATGAAGGGAGGTGGTTTTAGTCGGTAAAGATCCCCCACTCCTGTAGGTATAACACGAGTTACTAAGGGCTTTTCTGAATATTCCCATCTACCTCCGAAGAAAACATTCGCGAGTAAAAATCTCCACCGACTGAAAATGCATTATTGGGTGACCGTTGCGAGTCAGACTCACAACAGTCACCCAACAGAAACACACGCTCACACCCAGCAGGCCCACAACAGGTCGTTCTAGTGCCGCGCGGGGCCTCGCCGGCTAGCCCACAGCAGGCACCCATGCGGACATATCTAGGACTGTTGTGGGCTTATTCAATTTCATGTAGTTGGATTATTATGTTAAAAATTTTGACTTGAAATTATTTATTAAAAAAATTTCAAGTCAAAATTTTTAATATAATAATCCAACTAAATGAAATTGAATAAGTCCATACCAGCCCCTGTATCTTGAAGTACAACAATCCTCCGGTATTAAAATTTTTTTAATTTGAGCATCTGTATTAAAGTGGCCCAAAAATCGATTTTTTTTTTCGTGACTCGCATCAAAAAATTGAAGTTTATTAAGTTTTACGGAGAGCCCTCTACAAAATTCAGCCCGGTACAATCATTTTTAGACGTCGCTCACGAATTTTGAAAATCTGCAAAATATAGGTCAAAATATAATTGTAAACCATTTTTTTTGCTCTCTCCTGTGCCTATGAACACATTAAAACGTTGCTTATATGTTTATTTTCTTCAGCTATATTGAGGCATTTGTGATCGGAACAGCATTGTCTTTATATTGCCTTCAGTATATAATGGTGGCATATGCTCGTCATCTGAGTATAGCTCCTCTATATTTCTAAGGCCTGAACTTTTTCGGACTTGGAAAAAAATTTGACGCTGGATGAAAATAATCTAAGTACGAAAAAGTTTAGGACTTAAAAAAATTTATTCTGGCACCCAGCAAACACCCATGCATATATACTAGTATCTGTTGGGGGCCTAGGATGTGTGGGAGCTTGTTGTGGACCTTCACATCATATTTGACGGAAAATGATCTAGTGGGAGACTGTTGGGTGTCTGGTGGGAGCTCGTCTAATATTTGTGATGTGAACGTGCCTGTTGTGAGCCCGGTGTGTACTTCTGTGACTGCTGGGTACTTACTGGGAGACT
>MVJL01010287.1:0-17684 GCA_002156465.1 Macrocentrus cingulum
AAAAATTTTTAGAACTCCCAGGTGTTTATTCAGAAACTATCAATTACATAGATTCTTTAAACGATAATAGAGACTTAATTTCAAATTTTATACAATGCAAGCACGGGAAAAGTAGTCTAGTAGTGGAAAAGTAATCTAACGTGAGGTTTAATTTAGTTAAGGGTTATCATGTGTCTAATTTCCTGTACCTCGCAATTTCACTATTCCAGAATATCTCATAAAAATTAGTTATGTATTACATTATTAATTAATTGTAGTAATAATAAAATTTTTCACCATCATCAGTGTATATAATTTTCAAATAAAGGATGCCGTCAAATAAATTTTCATCTATTTATTTATTTATTTACGATTTTTTTTATTTTAAAAACACTAGGAGGAAAATTTCCGAGCTTTATTAGGTGAAATAAGTGCTCGATTCCAATTATATTAGATGGTGATTATTTTTTTTTTTACAAGAAAAGGAGTAATTTTCAATCTCAAAAAGGTAGCCAGTAGTTTTACGCGGATAATTAAAAATTTTTTATTCAAATACCTGATAAAAAGTGTAAGGCAAGTCAAGTGCAACGTTTTTTTTTTTATATGTATATTAGTTGTCACAGAAGTAGATTTTAAGTGCGCAGATATCCTTCATTTTTATATTTTTTTTTTGCACTCGCATTTATAGTGCCACCATGTTTCTGTGCTTTGCCTGCAAAGAGAACTCTAGAGAAGCGAAAGAGTACTTGAATCATGTTCAATATGTTCATTCTCATTTATCAGTTTTTTCGTGCGAACATGAATGTAATCGACAATATGCTTCATTTGAATTATTCCGAAAACATTTACGTGTGAAATATAAAGCAATTTTTCATTTTAAAACCAATCTTGCTTATGCACGAGCTTCTATATCAACTGATGTTCCCATCATTGATACTTTCGACACTGATAATTCGTGCGATCAATCGCTAGTAGATGAAAATACCAATATAAATGAGCAGATAAACACTCCAATGGAAATAGAAGAAGCTCAACCTTCCGGTGACAACACTGATGCGGCAGATATTAGCTATAGTACAGACTTCCCTAATGGTCCAATTAATTTTGCGGCCAAATTATACAGTTATGTCGATGTTTCCCATAAACGTGCTAACACTATCATTAACGATGTTGATTTCTTGATAGATTCTGTGGTTAGCACTATTGAAAAAAAAGTTATAAATTGCCTCACAGATTCTCTCGAACAACAATCAAACAATAATAAATTGTTGTCGTTAATTTTTCAAGAAAGTCGTCATCAGTTCTCACAGCTCAATACTGAGCATCGTTGTCTCACCACATTTCAAAGATTAGGATCGTTTATTCCTCCAGAAAAGTATATTATCGGTCAACGAGAAGAGCATGGAAAAGATGACAATGTGAAATCTTTAAAAATGATTTCTGATACTGCAGAATACGTTCCTCTTCGCCATGTTTTAAAAAAATTTTTCGAACTCCCAGGTGTTTATTCAGAAACTATCAATTACATAGATTCTTTAAACGATAATGGAGACTTAATTTCAAATTTTATACAATGCAAGCACGGGAAAAGTAGTCTAGTAGTGGAAAAGTAATCTAACGTGAGGTTTAATTGAGTTAAGGGTTATAATGTGTCTATTTTCCTGTACTGCGCAATTTCACTATTCCAGAATATCTCATAAAAATTAGTTATGTATTACATTATTAATTAATTGTAGTAATAATAAAATTTTTCACCAATATCACTGTATATAATTTTCAAATAAAGGATGCCGTCAAATAAATTTTCATTTATTTGACGGCATCCTCGTAGAGAAAGTCACAATTCAGCAGGTGATGAGGCAAAAAAAGTGAAATTGGCAGTTTCTATTTTCATCTCGAAAATTTTTTTTTCATGTACACTATTCAATATGGAACTCGATCCGTTCATTTTTCTTCCGTATACTAGCAGCGCTTATGCTTATAATGACGGAAAATTATAGTAGAAATCCAGTGAATAGTATATAAAGAGTTGAACAAATGACTCGATATTTATTATGACAAATTGTATTTCGGGTCGGATAATAATTAACTTGTAGTTAGGGCATCGAAAAAAATTTTTCGCCCTTTTTCCAAAATTTTTTATCAGAAAACTCTTTTGAAAATTCTGAGGTATTTAGTATATCAAAGTTTACATGAGTAGGGGAGACCGGCCGCAATTGAAATCTGGTGCCAATTGAGACAACGACTTTAATAAAACAGTAAATAAAAATATATCAAATTTTGAGAAATATTCATATGAAGAATTATACAACAATGATTCAACATGAATTCTTCTGTAACAACTAATATAGAACAGTTGAAATAGAATATTTGCTGTCTCACGGTGTTGAAAGTAACAGACGTTGTTAATAAGATTTTTTTACACTCTTTGGCCAACATCAAATGTCCCGTCTTTCAACAGTTAAGAACATGTATCTGCTTCACTATAGTTCGCAAAGCTTTTTTTTCTCTAGTGCTTCAGATTCATCGAACATAAATATCCAAGTACCATTAGAGTGTATTATGAGAACCGCATAGTGGCTGCTCGAATGATACTATTATTTTCACTATACAAACCGTATTTGAGCTTTTTTTCTCTAGTGCTTCAGATTCATCGAACATTAATAACCAAGTACCATTAGAGTGTATTATGAGAACCGCATAGTGGCTGCTCGAATGATACTATTATTTTCACTATCCAAACCGTATTTGATTGCCGTCTAAATGCTAATTACATTTAATCGGGCAATTTCACTCATTTCACATATAAGCTTCTATTTCTATTAAACTAATATTCAGCGAATCGTAAAGGCTTAAAAATTTATGTAATCATTACAGCCGCCGTGCAATAGGAGATGCAGATGACCGCATGGAAGTCGCTGCCGATTCAACTGATACTGACAACACAGATGAGAGCTCGTCAACTTCAAGCAGTACAAGCAGTGCAGATTCGGAATCTATTCTTCACCAGGCTCCATTGAACGGAGTAGTCACTATGTTTGAACATGTTATTAATATTTGCAAGAGCAGTCCGTACACACCAGACATACAAAGCTATACTAATGATCCTCCGATGGTTAAATGTGACGAAATTGATCCGGCAGATTCCAACAACTCTGTTCAAATTACGAAAAGCTCTGGATTGGGACGACTCTAATTATACACGCTATGCATATTGCAATCAATGCACGCGATACTTGGGGATCTATTACAATAAGATCCGTTGCCAATCGCAATGTTGCATAAACCAACCGAATGAAGTGTCATATTTTCTGCAAGTCAAACTTTACCCACAACTACGACAAATATTGGAGCTTCCGCATATGACCAGATCGTTACAGTATCGACGTCGACGCATAAAAATGAAGCCAGGAGCAATATAAGATATATTTAATGGCTAAGAATATCGTGCTCCAAGTATGCCGGGATGTTTCTTGAATAATAATTTTAACTTTTCTCTGACTTTGAACACTGATGGCTGCTCGATATCGAAATCATCACAAGCAAATGCATGGCCGATATTTTTGAGAAATAATGAACTTCACCCACTCATTCGCAGGAAACATCTAATACTAGCATAGGAATTTTCTGTGATTCTAAAAAACCTAAAACCTATTTTAAAAAACCCGAGATGAATGTTTTTCTGGAGCACTGTTTGCAAGAACGCAAAAATTTATACTTGGACGGGATAGAATGGACAGCATCTGACGGTAAAGAAGTCACATCACGGTTCATTATAACGAATTTCATAACGGATACTGTTGCTCGTCCATTGCTTTTAAATATGAAGCAATTTAAAGGGGCTTTCGGGTGTGGTTATTGCTACCAAAAAGGAACTAATCGTGCAACTAATCCAGAAATACGCGTCTATCCTCTGAGTATCAATATTCAACGTCGAACTAATCGAAGTATTCAAATGAATATGGACGCTGCAACGGAATCGGGCAGGCCCTATCTTGGCGTTAAAGGTTCAACAATTCTCCGTACTTTGCCGCTGCTGTACTTGGTAAAAGGATGCATCGTTGATTGTATGCACTGCATATATTTAGGGATCGTGAAAAAACATATGATCTTGCTCTTAACGTCTACTGGTGCACCATGGTACATAGGAAATCCGATGAACCTGGCTGTCATAGATAAACGTCTGCGAGCAATAAAAACGCTTTCATATATATCGAGAACCCCACGCAGCATTGTAGATTATAAGGTTTAGAAAGCTTCGGAGTGGCAAAATTGGCTTCTTTACTACAGCATTCCATGTTTGGCGGGTATTTCGCTAGCGCGATACCTCCGTCACCTCACATTATTATCACAGGCAGTTTACATTCTTGAACAGGACTGTTTAGAACAAACGGAGCTCGTAACGGCCAGAGTATGGCTCAAAACTTACACGCGATTTTACTAATCATATTTCGGAAAAAAAAGAATGACTTACAATATTCATTTATCGTAGCATGTAGCTGATTCGATTGGAGATTGAAGGCCGCCGTGGAGCAACTCTGCGTTCATTTTTGAATCCTGGAATCATCAAATTATACAATGTCTCACTAGCCCGAAAGGTAGATCATTGCAAATTGCTGACAGATTCTTAATGATGAAGACGATAACTGGAGCAATGTTTGATGAAGAAATTTCTGATGTTACAAAGAATTATATAGCCGAATTATTCCCGTCCCTTCAGTACGACAAAAATGCAATAATATTATCAAATGTAAATGAAACAGATAGCGTGTACACCCAATGAACTTCGATTTTGCGAGAGGACATTTTTTCTATGATGTAAAATATAAGGGTATCGAGTATAGACAGAGCGTCGAAAATTCAGGGACCAAGTTCTGTAATAGTTTTATCCATTGCAGTATACTTGGATTTGCAGAAATGATCGGGATTGTCAAGTTCAATTCTCATGGCAAAAAAAATTCCGGTTTTTATCTGAAGTTGTGGGAAACAGTGAATAATGTGATGGGAGTGTGCCATTTGTAACAAATTAAACCCACGGACAAAATAGCATATGTTACTTTTGCCAATTCCTATTTCAAGCCCGCTGTTATCGTTCCTCGCAAACCGAACTGCTTATTTTATTCAATTGTAAAATTACCAAATATCTGGAAAAGCGATTAAGGATGTATAGCCCAATTGGTCACAGACTGATAAGGTGCTGAATCTGAAATGTGTTATAGAAAAAATTCCGCGTCGATTTGAAAAAAAACAACGCCCCTTTATCGAGCCTACTTTTTAGTTGATTTAATATTAAACGTGCGATACAACACCGTGTTATAGAGACAAGAGGAAAAAACTAGGGGATATAAACCGCCCTGATTTTGATCGCGCACAAAACCGCATGGATTTGCTATCCATGACGAACTCTACTGTCACTTCTCGCAGCTGATTGCGCAGTTGCGCTGTTCGATATCCACAATGTTGATTGGTTCTCGTGACCAATAGTTACTGCGGTTCGAATTAGTCAAAATTTTACCCATTTTCATCATTTATTATGGAAAAAAAGACTTTTGTCGCGTGCTCGAGAAAGTGATGGAAAGTAATGGAATTACTTTCTTAAATGTTGTTTAATGGATTAAACAACATTTAGGAGAGACATGGGTGTAATTTTCAATAAAATTTTCAAAAAATTTAAATGGACGTGATTTGAACAAACAGTGGGCTATACATCCTTAAACAGTGGATATGTGGCGGCAACGCCACACATACACGCGCACACAGTCGTTCGATATTCGACTGCGCATTGACTGATCGACAGTCTTACGTCACCCGTCGACCCAGCTCGACAACGCATGTGTACACCCATTGTAACATATGAATAAATCAGTGTACTGTGCAATTATGGAGTCAGATATTAAATTATTGTTAGCGTCTATCCCCGCTACAGATATACATCCTTAAAGAGAGAAGTAGAACAGAAGTGGCATGTTCCGCATAAGATATGACTGACTTTTTAAAGTGTCAATGAATATAAGTTTACGTGCTGTAGTATTCATCATGTGTAAAAAGACTACCTATATCAACTGCTCAATGCGTGATTTCACAAAAATGACTTATGAGTTCAAGAACTTAAAGTTCAATGACTTAAAATGCTGCCGTCTACAGCACCTCCCGGTCAGCTTTTTCGACGGCCTCGGCTCGACTCGGCGAGCATCGAGGAGGCTCGGTTCACGGCCAATATGGCCACCTGTCGACGGATATCTCTCGCAACGGCAACGTGTTAGAAATTCTAATCGGTTTTCATCACGGCTTTATCGAGCGGATTATTCTAAAACAATTGGTTTAATTTCTTCCTATTGAACTCGCGGATCTAATCAATGAGTTATTTTCGGGGTTTGATAAGTGGAAGTGTATAAAAGACTAAAAACAATACGCGGCTACCTCAAACCACGTTGTTCAACGGTTTGATCGGTGCCACATGTGTAACTCAGACAATTAATTTCTTGTTATCAGTTTCTCGTCACACAAAACTCATCTCAAATTAGCTTTAAATCCACCTAAATAGTTTTTAAGCAATATTGTACACTTTTTTTGAGGCCTGCCTGAACAGGTGGCATTTTGCCACACTGTAATAAAGCAGTGTTAATTAATAAGTGTTGCCTTTTTTTTATTGACTTTTTCCGACGGGTTGCCTTAAACCAGAGTCCTGGTTCAAGCGGCTATCTCCAACATTTTGGTCCTTCGAGCCGGATAAGGCATCCGGCGGAAAAATTCAGCGGTTTTCTCGAGTTTTGTGTGTGTGTGCGGACATTGACATTGACTTTTACGGCTCTCACACGAACATCAGAGCAAGTGCTGTGTGTATAGTGGTTCAGTACGTGTGTGTGCTCGGACAATTTTATGGCTACACAAACACATAAGTGGACAATTTTCTCGAGTGCTGTGTAGTGTGTGTGCACACGTACGCAAACATGTCTGAAAACGTCAATCCGTCGGCTGTCGACAATTCATTGATTGTCAACAATCTACCGGCTGTCGATAATTTACCGGCCGTCGGTAATGAAGGAGTCCCCGTCACCAATGTATCAATCAGTGTCGATACATCAGCGTCAATTGATCCAACATCAGCTGGCGGCGGTCAACGACCTGTCGACGATCGATCAGCTGGTGCGGCTGTCTCTCTCACTCCTAAGGCGGCTCTAAATCCTGTAGACTCGGGCTCTCGCCAACGATCTCCTACACGGTCTTCCTCGGTCTCAGCTGCTGCTCGTGCGAAAATTAGAGCAGATATGCAGCGTCAGGGAATTATTTTCATGGCTGGATATATGGATCTCATGCGTCCTCCGGAAGCTCTCGACGTGAACGCACTGCTGGCAGAGATTGAAGTACGCACTGATTCTCCCACCGCGCGCAGTGGAAAAAGTTCTCAGACACACATGGAAAAATGTTTGAGCTTTTGCTTGAACCTGGAGCGGCTCAAGCATACCCAGCACAAGAGATCTACGGAGAGGGACACCAAGTCTTCAACTTGGTGGAAGCTACGCTTGTCGCCTTGCGCAACAAGTTTACGACCAAACTAGTCGTGCCTCTGCTTCCTCAATCGGTTCTAGTCTCTGGTGCGGCTACCGGCGGCATTTCTCATCGGCCTCGTTTACCGCAACTACCAGCCCCAAAATTCTCTGGTGACTACGACCAGTGAATGGCGTTCAATTGGCGATTTAAGCCATCATCGAGGACTCTCCAGAAGTTGACGAGGTCGGCTCGAGTCGTCCACAGGACGCACTTCATGGTTTTCGATGACGTGGATGTTATGGTATTGTAGACAGAGACAAAAATGGCCGCAGTCTTCCACCATCATCTGGGGCTTGTTGTTCAAGCAAACGATACAAAGTCCAGTGTCTTCCCCAGCTTTCAGATCGTCCGCAAACACCCGAGCGTAATAGTCACGCATAATTTGCACATGAGGCCTCGCACATGGTGCGACATCATCAGCCCGGTCAATGTAAACAACCCGTTGAACTCGTACTGCGACTCCTCGACAAATTATGCACTTCGAAGGTTGACCTTGACGATGTTGATGCTCAGTATAGCGCGCACAACAAGCACTGCAGTGGGTAGCCGCAATTTTGGGCCGCTCTTGGCCGTCAAGAGATTCCTCTTCACCACCCTGGCCTCCAGCAGCACCCTGAAGGGGCTGTTACTCCTCATCAACGCCTCGAAGAGGTTGTTGTTTTACATCAGCGCCCCGAATAAGCTGTGCCTCATCGCCAGCGCGTTGCCACAGACCTCGATGTTCGTATGGATGAGGATATTGTTGTCGTGGTCGTATGATCCGGATGGCTTTACCGCCGCGAATCTGCGGAATCTCTCGTGAAGCCTCTGAAATAAGACACATCCTCGGAATCGTACCTATAGTTAGAATAGTATTTTTCATGTATCTGCGTTAATCGCGCCCTCTCGCTGCTCGATATCCACCACTAAAGGCACGTCGTCATCCCCTTCGACATCAAGCTCGATCATCGGATTAAATGCGAGGTCTTTTAATTGGAATTTTAGCACGGGCATCCGCCGATTGTGGATAGCAGAGGCCAGAAACTCAGGGATGTCAGGGCTAGAACACAAATTAAAACACAAAAGTACTCTTAGTGGCGAGGAGGCTGAAAATATAGTTGGATATCTAGGGCATTATCATGCGCTGGCTACCATTTGCGAGCAGCGATTGGCGCCAAGGCCACTTCATTCCATGCTGTGTCCATTCTGTTCAAATTTTTCTCCAGCAGATCTGAAATCAAAAGTTTCAATGGATGAAAAAATTTATCACGTCGTGAGAGATGAGAGTATATAACTCACCCACATGATACTTACCCACAAACTTAAAAATGTCGTCCGTGGAGCGTAAGTAACGGAACATGAACATTTCCGCGACGTTGGTCAGATGTTTTGGGCGGCCATACTGCGAAATTACTTCTGATACTACGCTTCTCGAAATCTCACACAACGATTTTTGTGTTTAGATCTGGGATTTCTGCCAATAAAAATCTTGAGATTCCTTCGTAGAGCGCAACCAGTCAAATTTCACAAATAATGGTCGCCACTGGAAATTCCTGAAACAAAGTTCGATACATAAACACGCACGATTTCATTCCTAATCTTTTCACTCAAATAACTTTTTTTCTGATCCACATTATTTACTGGATAATCGCGAAAAAAATCACGGAAATCACTATATTACCAAGGTATATATGTGGCGGCAACGCCACGCACATACACGCGCACACAGTCATCCGATATTTGACTGCGCATTGACTACATACACTTAAATGTAACATACTAACAAACCTGTGTATTGTGCATAATTGGAGTCAGATAACTTTCATTGTTGGCGCCTATTCCCGCTACATATATATTATTCCCAAAAAAATTTCATGGAAAACTTTGTCTTCATCCCAACCAAATAATTTAAAATTGTGACTGATTAATTATCTATCGATTAATTTTGTTTGATTCCTGCACTCTCAATTCTCGAAAGGGTCTGGGGCAGTGAGAGTACGCTCTGGAGTCTCTCAAAAATGGAACTAAAGCTATTCTGACAGCTACTGACGTCGTTGGACATAGTATCGACACTGAAGATGTGTATATGGTTCTTGATTATAACATGGCAAAGGCTATTGAAAGTAAATGCAAGGTAACGGGAAATATTTTCCGGGATATTGTCCAGCCAATAATTATTATTCCGCGTTTGTTCGAGTACAAAAAAAGTTTATTTACCTACCTGATGGGCGCCAGCCAATTTTTTATAGGGAACGGGCAAACCCTACCGATACTCGCGAACCCCGGCTAATGCTAAACTTCATTTGTTTTTGTGGACAACAACCCAGATGATTCTACATAAGTTCCTTCCGTTGAGTTACTTGAGCAACAATGAAACTGTTGATTCATCATCTCGCCCGAAATTTCGACTCATACGTTAATTTCCTCCTCGAATTTTCTCTTTTTAGATAAAAAAGACCCTACATCGGCATGTTGACTTTTAATGTGTTTCTTAAGGATGTTTAGAAGCAGTGGTAGGAATGCATTGAGGTGGGGGAAATTTTCTATCCTTTAGCATAGGGCACTGTATATATTTTTTCAAGTGCTCTTTTGCAGTCATTCAGTAGATAATTTTTCATTAGATGTCAATTTCTTATCGAAATTTCTTATCGAAATTTTTTCAAAAATAACTAGCGACACCTTCCTCAACCGGATACAATTTTTTAAATTAGCGCATAATTATTTTTTTGTATTTTAAAAATTTACCCGACACATGGTTAGAAGCGGCAACCATGGTACCTTATTGGGCGCCCGAAAACAGGGCCGTAGTGCCGGCGTATGCACACCATAGATGGAACCTCTTTAGGATTAACATCAATTATTCGCATTCGTTGCCCTAATTGCCTTTCAATAAGCATCATGACAACTGATTCGGAAATCCCCGGACAACCAAAAATTTATGAGAATAACGTGAAACTGTATCTGGGTCAGCTACAATAGTCCGTTATTCAATAACAAACGAAAAATGTATAATTAAAAGACATTTATAACCTCTTTCCTAGATCTCCTCGACGCTGGACTTGGCTATACGGCTCTAAAGAAAATCTTAGGGCTCCTGAAGATGCCATCATTCAATAATTATCTCCTGAAAAAACATATGGACATCATTAGCAAGTCTGCCGAATTTGTGGCAACAAAATCATGCCAAGAAGCCATTATGATCGAAAGAAAACTAACACTTGAGAATATTGCCTCTTTGAAAGATACCCTGTGAGTTTTTGTTTTGTTTTTTATTTTGTTATATCAATTTATGTCAATGAATAATCATATTCATGCTTTGTTTTCGTTGCTAAACGGAATGGACTCGAGATTTGTTCTATTCCACACGTACTATGCATGGATGGATATCTCGCTCTGGGTATCTGCCATCCACATGGAATAAAACAACTATTGTGCGCAAGTAAACCGCAACGAAGTTGTTTTGAAAGAAAATAAATGTTGCTCTAACGAGCAATTAAAGAATATTCACTGAATAATACATAGGACCATAGGATGATGAGATAAAATAAAGTAATTTTATCTATAAACTGTCGCATATTCAATACGATGTATGTATTGCCTGTTTTCATTGTCCTTTCTTTGTCAAAACGATCATTGTTTTATACTTGGAATTGATTTCAACATCTTATACTGGGTAGGCTTAGTAAAACATTATTATTTGCAGACCTGGAGGGTATAATTATAATTTCCTACTACCCAATTCAACCGTAACTTCCGAGGACATATCACCGCTTGTGACCGACATGGATCGTGTAAGGATAATGGTTTCTTATGATATGGGATGGAGCAAGAGAGGTGCTGGTAGAAACTACGATAGCCTCAATGGATATGGAGCAATAATCGGAGTTCACAGTGATTTAGTATTAGCGTATGGAACCGCGAATCGTAAGTATAAACTTTGCGATTTAGGGCATCAAAAAATGATCATGATTGCCGATGCAACTACTCTGGGAGTGCGAAAGGCATGGAATCGGCCGTTGCTGTAAAAATTAGGGTAAATAATCCGGATTTTCAAGCCGCAAAAGTCGAGATAGGGATACTGGTCGGTGATGACGACAGCTCCACGATTGCAGCCCTACGTGCTGCGTCTTCACATGACATATTAAAATATTTAGACACGAATTATGCGACTAAGAATGTTAAAAACCAACTACACTCTCCAGAAGACTCACACACCGCTGAAAAAGAGCGCCATTGATCATTTTCAACGCAGTTTCTCTTACGCGTTATTGAGGAATAAGGGACACAGATCACCCATGGAGAAAGCAATCAGGCAGATTGTGAAGCATGCATATAATGATCACACAGACTGTGACAATTGGTGTGGCTTTGTTAAAAATCCCGAAACGTATGATCACTCTTCGATTCCTGGAGGATTAAAAGATATCCCTTTACGTGAAGATCTCAGTCAATTATTAAATAAACTGGCTGACAACGTCGACAAGTTTGTGAGCGCCAGCTCCAGCCAGCCAAACGAAAGCCTCAATGCCATGATAGCCAGCAAGGCCCCGAAAAATCGATGCTATAGTTTGTCTTTGTCCGCGGATATACGATTCGCTATGGTCGTCGGGAGCAAAAATTTGGGGCCACGATATCTGCAGTCTATCGTAAAACACGTTAATGTTTCTTTCGGTGATCGATTCGAAAGGTATATTGCAGTGCTCGAACGTGCGAGAGAAAGGCGATGAAAAGTCATTCAGACACCAGCTTTCAAATTGCGACGGCATATTTTGAAGAAATATCGAGCTCTGTTGCGTAAAACAAATGAAAAAAAAAGAAGGGAACACATATGAATCAGGAATGGGACTCTTGGTTGAAAGCGCGATCCCGAATAAAATAGCATTATCCGCACAAACAGCAAGGCAAATGGTTTGTCTTGATATCAAAACAGCCGTTTTTCCTCTCACAGCCGATATACGGCAAATTGCAGCAGTCTATGGCGATTTATCTTTCTCTACCTATATCACTCCAACACAACTTATTGACGAGAGCGCAACTACAGTCAATGGACTAACAACAAATGGATGTGGTGATTTATTCTATAACGGTGTTATAAAATAGAGTCCCATCAAAACCTTTGCAATGTGCTCTGAATGAATTCCAGGATTTCTTGGCGCGTGTTGGCAAGCCTTGCATACTTGTCGCACACAATGGTACAACATTTGATCAGCCTCGTTTCATAAGAGCAATCCAAACGTGTAATTTAATATCCAAGTTCCAGGAAGTTGTTGCTGGATTTAGGAATGGTGATACGAGCTTGGTTTCTCTGGCATCTAAATTCCTTCCTGACAAATCGTCTGATGGGGCTCACAATGCAATTAAAGATGTAGAGTTGTTGCAATCACTCGTAGAGCACTTTGGAGTGGCCGGAGATTTTGTTAAAAGCTGTCAAAGTATAGAGCAGTTTATGCTTGCACAAAAAAAAGCGGTAGAGATCAATAAATTAATTGATACAACTCTTGCGCCACTAAACGGTGTTGTTTGACGTAAAATGGCTGAAAAAATGGTGGTAGCAAAGTTGTCGTTTGATGAGCTGATTGATACTTATCTCAGTGAAGGTGAGCAAGTCTTAGAAAAAGTGTTAAGAGCGAAAGATGGAACTCGACCCCTTGTGACAAAACATATCCCAACAATCAGCAACATCAGTTATTTTATATCGAGTTTATTCAACAATAAATAGAAAAAGTGTTTCCGAATATGGTTTAAAAAATACCGAAATTTTCTTTTTTCTAATAAATTTTGTATTTTTTTCATACTCTATCATTTGCACAAGTTTATTTATAGTCATTTGAATGGGCGTGGAGCATACCTTGCTATTTAACTCCATGTTAAACAGGTCTCGGAATGACATACTTGAAATAGTTATTTCTCCGCATCTAAACTCAAGAATACATCCAAATTTTCAGGGTCTTTAGAGCGATTCATGCGGAATATCATATCCGAATTGCAACAATTTTTCAATTGATCGAGTATTCTTCTAAACATCCTTAAATGAATAAACATCATTGTAATCTCGTACACAATCGGGCTGCCTGCAGTCTGTACACTCTTTGAAAGTTGTTGAGTGTTGTAATTTTTATTTAATTTTAAATGAAAAAAATATTTGCATCTGAGGAAAGTTACTGTCACACCGCGGACATTTATATAACATTTTCGGTATGTTTATTGGATGTCAGTGAATATTTAAGACAGGTTGCAAATCAAAACGCATAATATTCTCTATGTTCTATATCCGTTTTACTTTTGTAGTGACAAAACAGCGTTTGCGACTAAAACGGCCCATAACTTGTAACGACTAGAGTAATGGATAGCTTCCTAAATACCGTCATTATTAACATACACCAGTACGTAATGCAGCCAGGCTGCGTATGGAACAATGCATATTTTTTGTTTTATATTTTAACCGTTATACCTTGTTGTGCCGAGCTCGTCGCACAGTGGTCAAAACCATGCGGCTGTGACTTGGTGCAACGTAGGATCGCGTCTCGATTAAAGCAGATTTTTTTCCGGGCTGCGAAGGATCTCAAGATTGACCATTCTCTTGATAGAGACACGAAGGTCTCAAAATCTGTGAGATCTATTCGTTAGCTACGGAGGAAAAAGAAGGCAGCAACGGAAAGTATGGCAGACAACGATACGAAAGAATACGAAAGCAAAAAGCCGCGTAAAAACCTACAAAGCGGGGGGGGGGATACGCGGGATACAAATACCCCATTTTTTATACCTTGTTGTGACAAAACAGCGTTTGCAGGTAAAAACGGTCCCACTAACTACTAGAGCGATTGATAGCTTCTTAAATACTGTGATTATTAATGAACACCAGTAAGTAGTACCGGCCAGCTGCATATCGTTCCTTTGCTATGTAGCAATTCGTTGTGTCGATATTTATGATTTTTTTCCCAATGTTGTATAACTCATCAAAATTAGGCATCCAAATTAGTATACATTACGCGCCTAGGGTGGAAAGTAAGGGCTTTCAACCCGCTCGGCGTTGTCACCCGAGCGCAAGGTGACAAGAGCGCATCATGACATTAATTGAATATCCACGTTACTGCACGGGGGTAAAGCCACGACGAATTCTGTACAAAAATGTATTAGTTGGATTTTTCAATTAAACTATTATCATCATCAAGACCGAAAGTTCGATATCAATAAAGTAATAAATAAAAAATTATCTTGATAAGTTATGAGAAGATGGAATTTAATACTTTTAATGTAGCGTAGAAAATAATTAAAGAAGAGACAATGGGTAAAATCATTCAAATATATATATATATGTTTATATGTATATACTCATTTAGTATTTTCAAAAAAATTGAAAAACAATCCTATGATTTTTTTTAATGATTTACGACCAGTGAAAAAAAATGTTAGACCTTATACAATTGTGAACTGTGAAACAGCTTATTTTTAACATTTTTTCGTGTTGATTGTGATGTAGAATAGAAAACTTATCAAAATTTACTGCAAATAAATTTACACAGCTAATGAAGAAGATATACATATAATTGTCATTTATTATTACAATAGACAGGACAAAAGTTAAGGCAAACAACGTCTGATGCCAAAACTATCGCTACACTGCAAATCTAACCTCTTTCACAGTGTGTTAAATGAAAACACCTCACGTGTGTTCAATGTAAAATATCCATACACAAACTGTGTAAATTTGTCATCACTTTTTACGCGTATAATTTAGTATTTAATATTAACAATTAATTGATATGCATGTATTTGCAGATTTACAGTAGTTTTTATATAGAATACATATGGATTTCTTTTTCACTACTAGATAATTTTTTTCGCTCTGTATAGTCGCTTGGATCGAAAAAATAAAAAGCTAAGTGTTATAAATTTAATTGGTTAGCAGAAATATTTTGTTGGAAGAGTTGGCAGAAATATTACTTAAGCGTTTTTATAAATTATAAAAAGTGTGGATATTTTTTATTTATTGGTTAAATGTATCTAACTAGATTTGCCTTAACTTACCCTGCCGTGTGAGTGCATTTTCTGCGTGCAAAAGGCAAATTGGCACGCCTGACCAATGAATATTAATAATATTAATGTTTTCATACAAGACACTATTGAATATATCAATTCAGCTGCCGTGATGCGTAATAGAATATTTAAGCCCGACGATGACTCACAATGATAATAAATCAATTTTTTTATAATTGCGAACGTTTTCTCAAAAATTAAATCAATCTGCCCTGGTCTCCCCAGTAGTGAGCATATTTTTTGTACTGTTCATACTACTATGCATGCTCTTTTTTAAGTACTTTGTAGGCCTATAATAGACTCCACTTTTGTACCGATTACAATTAAAATACAACTCAACTCACTCTGCAGTTCCGACATTGATTGGGGGGTTCCTCAAAGGTTGGCGATCAGACGAAGTGTCTGTGTAAGCGGCAGCTCCGTGACTGACTGCTATTCAGATTTGCAGGGTTTTTTAGATCCATGAGTGTTTGATACTGGAAAGCCTCAAATTATCCAATGTTTACGTGATCCAAAGTACACGTGCAGCACTATTTGTCACGTAGGCCCAAATTTCTCTAGCCACTCGGTCGGTAAATACGGATCTATATTCAGAGTCTCCGTGGCGATTGGCAAGGGACAGAGTTTTACGATTGGGCGTATGAGAGTTCTTTCTTGACTTCTCACGGAGGCCACTCGAATGAAATGATCTTTTCCACGATGGAACTTAATGACTCGTCCTAGGGCCCACTTCGAGGGTTGGTATCGTTCCGCTTTCACTGGCACAAGAAGTCCCGGTTTGATCTCATCAGATGACTGATTCCATTTGTAGATTGCCAAGTATCTTTGCAAGCATTTTTGAGATCATCTTTTCCAGAAGCTCTCCATCATGCAATAGATGTGCTGCCATCTCGATAGATAGTTGACTCATATCCCCAAGAGATGGAGATGGTACCATATTTAATTGTTCTCTGATGATAAAATATCCTGGCGTGCAAACGGAAAGGTCGTTTGGATATCGTTTGGATCATCTGTTAGTGGACGAAGGGGTCGATAATTTAAAATTTCTCTAATTTGGCACAGAAGAGTCGAGATCTTCTTAGAAGTAAAAAGTAATTCTGCTGTTACTCGTTTTAAATGATATTTAACAGATTTTACTTCTGTTTCCCACTTTCCGCCAAAATGAAGAGCAGCAGGTGAATTGAAGATCTTTAAGTTTGAATAAATATCAAATAAAAATGAAGTAAGGGAGGCAGTTCGCTGAAAGTCAACGAACAGTGTGAATTAAGTATATAAAAAAATAAGATGTAAACATATATTGCACAGTATACTATATATATCAACATAGATAGTATACCTACCAAAAGTAATCCCAGTTTCACAACAGCAGAAAATATAATGATATTAAAGTATTTATTTTCTGTACGCAAAGAATGTAACATACGACACATAAAAGATACGAAGAAAAATATGAGACCACAATAGATATGAATCAAAAAACGATATTTAAAACAGTCCTCGATTGCATTCGATCTATTTACTCCTGAGAATCTGAACAAATATATCTTATCAAATTTCGATATTTAAAAATGTAAATTAGAATTTCGTGAATGATAAAAATGGTAAATAAAATAATAATCAAGAATACTTGATGGCCGGGGACGTTTCTTTTTCTGATTTTTTTCGTATAATGTAATTGCCTCTTTAGACATGGGATAATCTTCGGGAAAATGTGCTTTTCCAGTAAGATTTTGATTAATTTTTTTACGCCATTTATGAGTCAGGTGATCTACAACGGTCCGTATTATGTTTCCGTGAACAGAATTTTGATGGTGCTCGCAATTAATCCAACTCGACGAAATACTGAATCCGCGGGGATCGGATACTAATTTTCTGACGTGTTGCTTGTGACACACTTGCGCCATCATTTTGTAAAACAATTTATATTTTTGCGTAATTTCTAAAAACATCTCTTCAAAGTCCAACATTTGAGATCCTGTTAGAGACCTAACGGATTCATGGAACGTCAATTTACAAGCTTCACGTGCGAATATTTCAAGTTTTCCCATTATTGTCCTCTGCAAAGCTCAGATTTCTCCTGGCGGATGATGTGCTGGTATGCTCAGAATTTCACCTACGGAAACTGGAGTCAGGTGTAT
>MVJL01010292.1:0-10266 GCA_002156465.1 Macrocentrus cingulum
TTGTTTATCACGGACATATTCAAGTGATTAAGGTGATACTTACTCTTGTTTCAATAACTTTTAGCTCCAGAAGATCGTTGATGCCCGCTGGCTTAGAAAATAAAATGTTTGACAACAAACATGGAAGAATGATATTCATTTATTATTCCACCTGATTTATCGTTCATTATCATCGTCACCTCCGATGTATTTTTTATCGAAAACACTCCACATTATAGACATAATACCTATACAAATCCTATTACTATAATAACACTGTAAAATCCCATTCAGTGGTTTTTATGAATATTTTCAATTAATTTTCATTTCTAATACAGATTCCTGCAGGGATTACTTCACTTTTTCAGTTGGAATTGCACAAGTGCTTTCACTTTCAAAAATTTTCACATGGGACGAAATAGTATATTGTACACCAAGGGCGCAAAGACGGTTATTTCAACCGGTGTGGAGTTCGCTGTACGAGCTGGAGGCGAGTGCAGCAATCACATCAGTCGGTATAGCCGCCTGCGATGCTCATCCAATTTTTTCTCCTACCTGCAACGTGCAGTATATAGTGGATTTGATGATTTTTGTTTTTTCGCAACACAAATGAGACCTAGTTTTGCAACGAAAAAGTCAACGCAGACTCATGAATGTGCCTCATGCTTTGCCTATAAAAATACAGCGTTTTGCGCCATGTTTAGACATTGAAATATCCTATTTTGTGAGAAGGTAGGAAAAAAAATTTTTCCTAGTTCAGCGACGTATCGTCCAAAAATTTTCAAGTCTAATCAGCGTACTGTTAAAAATAATCTGAATATCAATACCCATTTAAATATAAAAAGTAATAAATGCAATATGGATCTATATTATTTCTATATCTTTCATCGGAATTTTAACATTTATGAGTGAAAAAGGGTAAATTTCATTATTTTCGTATTAAATGTAATTATATATCTGAAACTTTATACATAGTATAAAATTTTATATTGACATAATATGAAATTCAATATAACGAATCGAAATTTCCACTAATGGTTTCTTATATTCTCGTACGTATAATATTTAAAACATATTTCAAGATGTTATTTATTTTATTCTATTCTCGAATTTACGATGTATGGATTATATCTGTAATCCTTTTACATCTGGGCCCTGTTGGGGGCAGAGTCTCCAAGCACATTTCGTTGGGAGCCTCTGTAGGCTAAGCGCACTCTATTTGCGCTTGCTATCAAGCCTTTTACCCCCAGTCGCCACCTGCAATGTGTCCCTAACGTGCGGCTGTGTACCGTCTTGTGCTTTAGCGTACTGCATTCGTCCGGTGCCTAAGCACCGTAACATAGGAAAACCACAGAGAAAATCCATGTCAGTACACTTCGGCATAGGCAAAGTCCCAATGGTCGATAGAATTTACCAATTTTATCGATCAGTGGTTCTCTTTGACCCACGCCTAGCGTTCACTCACTCACCCTGAACGCCGCGTTCAGGGACCTTCACCCTAACACAGTGCGCAGCTGAGCTGGCCCCCTTATCTAGGCAGAGAGACCTTGGTCATCTCTGTCCAGCCAAGGTGCCCGCCCTTGGGTGGATGGTTTAATGTTTTCACTAAATTATTGATTTAAGTTGATGAATAAATGAATATAATAAAAAGGTATGTCACCACTTTAAGAACTTACATATACGCACTCTAGCGGTACAATACCAAACTAAATTATATTCCAACAAGCGCAGCACAACGTGAAACACCGTGCAACATAGGGTGTATTCAGGAGACAAAAGTCCGACTGGGATTTTTAGACAGTCTCAGTGGGACACGTGAATTCAGCCGAACAGTCTAACTGTAGACTGTCTGACTTGACGCCATTTTGTCTAATTTTTATTATGATTGTATGGTGCAATTTGGTGAGATACATATATGCTGATGCGTACACTACCTGTTTTGAATAATCGTCATCTTGCATTATTTCGTCTAATAACATATCATTTCGTCGTCTTTTCATGGTTAATGACTATAAAAACTCATCAGACAATCATAATTTGTCAATCAACAGCACGAATAAATGTTTTTGGGGCCTCTGACAGACAAGAGGTTATTTTGACTATTTGTTGTCGGTCTGTCCGGCCGAAACACCACTAAGTTGGACTGTTTAAACCACCACTACGTGCGCGGCCATCTTGGAAATGAGAATTTAGACAGTCTGAGTCGGACTTTTGTCTCCTGAATACACCCATAGTGTCGCACCATGTGGCCTACCTGGAAAGCACCCTATCCTTCCGAGCGTAGTCGGTGCGTATCGCACTGTGTCGTTGATGGAACACTCTGTGGCCGATACTGTGTGACACTGTGCCGCTCTGTGTCGTAGATGGAAAGCACCCTATACCGCTCTGTAAATTTGTCAAAAATTCTAAGTTAACCATCTAGTATTTTTAATCAAACTTTGTAAACTTTGTACATATTCAAGTTTCGGCCGGACGAGTTCGGCTAAAGTCACGGAGCATAACGTTTATCTTCGCAAGTGCTGTGCCAAACAAATCCAAAATTCAGGCGAAATACCTGAAAATTACCCTCGTAATTAGAGCCTAAATCAATCTTTTAACTGCCGTCAATAAATTTAGCCAGAGTAGAACCCGACGGCAAGGTGGCATATAAAGATTCCAGGTCCATCCAACTAACATTTGTGGGACAAATGCTCCTTTAAACGATCAAACTCTTTCACACCATACTGGAAGTCTTGCCTTATGTATTCCAAGTCAAACGCTGCTCAAATTGCTTCAGATTCGGGCACTCTCCGCTCAGATGCCGCAGCGCAGCAGTGTGTGAAACCTGCTCTGGTCCTTAACACGCTGTAGATACCATCTGCCCCTCAGCCAACACCCCTACGTGTGTGAACTGCAACGGACCCCACCCCGCGAGCCATCGAGACTACCCAGTACTGGTCGACAACGAAACATCCACAAGTTTGCTGCAGTCAACGGCGTATCCTTCAACGAAGCCAGAGAATATCTAGAAAAATCTTCAAATATGCCACACAATGCTAACCCACCCTCAGCCCCGTCCAGACTCAACCTGAAGCAATTTCCGGATCTCCCTACACCTCAGCAAATCCCTGACTACTCTCCTCTCAGCCAAACCGCTACTACTCTTTTTCCTCCCAACGCCAACACCCATGTTAACCAATGGAGCAATCCTATCCACCCCTCTCCCCCGAAAACTCCTACCAACGTCCGCACGCCTGCATATCAAGCTCCCAAAACCAGGTCCGGATACAGCCACGACCACCTAAACACCCTATATCACCCAAACGGCCGTACCCCCCCCAACCCCCACGCCTCCCTCCCCGCACTCAAAACGACTCCTCTGCCTCCACCCATGCAGCACAAACCGTCTCGAATCCAAAATCTACCATAGAGCTAATCGTCGACCTTCTCACCTCTCTCCTAAAAAACACCCCAACCTTCTTGCAACAATCATCCAAACAATCCTCTCCGCACTCTCCTCCTCCGCAACATCCAACCACCCTTCTCACCCTCAGGGTGGGATATCACTGTAAACTCCAGCTATCTATACTACCACTATGGATTACACCGCCAAGAACAACTCAAATATTAAATTACTGCAATGGAACACACGTAGTATCATCGACAAAAGAGGCGATCTACTAAATGTCTCCCACCAATATTGCGTAATAACTATTACAGAGTCCTGGCTGCAGCCACATATGGCCTTCAACCTACCAGGATTCAATATCATCAGAATTGATAGGACTGGCAAACGTGGTGGGGGTTTTCTCACTGCCATTAAATCCAACATCAAACACAAGATCATTGTCAACTTTCCCTGCTTCAACGGAGAATATAACAACAGGGCTTGGTCCAATGCTGATTGTCAATGTATATAAATTCCCAGGCATTCCAACCGATATCAACACCTGAAACACTATCCTAGACACATGCACCGACCTCCTGGTGATCATTTGCGGCGACTTCAACTCTCACCACACATTCTGGTGCTGCAGTACCACCTCATCAAGCGGCAGCGCTCTATACAACTCTATAGACACTCACAATCTCCAAATCATCAATGACGGCTCATCCACCCTCATCAACCGATCGCAAGACTCGCCGTCAGCTCTAGACCTCACCATAGTATCTTCTAATCTAGCAATGATCGCCACATGGTCCACTCTCGACGACAGTCTAGGCAGTGACCACCTACCGATTGAAACTATAATTGGAATTGGCATAGAGCGCAACCTCCACCTCTCACACAGACTCTCTACATCCAATATCGATTGGAATAGATTTCACTCCTTCCTTCGAGAAAAAATCGCAGAAATGTCTAACCCGGCGCCACACACGGACCCTCTTACCACCTATCAGGGCATTACAGAGGCTATCACTTCCTCTGTACACAAATCAAGAGACTCCCCACCTCGCAAGTCCATTTCACAACCAAAAACACGAAAAACCGCAGCCCCTGGTGGTTGCTGGAATGCACTAAACAAATAACCTTCAGGAAACAATGCATGAAGGCGTATCGCACGGATCCAACATTTGAAAACTACGACGCCCTGAAGAAACAAATAGCTGCCACAAAAAGACACCTCAAGAAAGCGGAAAAGGAAGGATGGCAATCCGTCTGTGCCTCATTCAACCGACTGATTCCCACCACAGTCATCTAGAGGAGATCAAGTCGTTCAAACACAGGTTTCTCTCACCAACCAACAATCCATCATCTATGGATGCCTCAACAATCAGGAATATGCTAAGTTTTGCCGACGAACTATGCGCACCACTTATATCCCAGGTAGTGCTCCCACCAACCCTCGCGATTTCGGGCATACTATAAAAATACTGATATCAAAAGGCATACATACCGCACATATACCGTACAATTTCGGTATTTTTACCGTTAAGTTGTGCAATTTTTTACGGTATTTGTGCCAAACATATAAAGAAGGAATCCCTAATTGTTACTGTAAATAACAAAAAAAACATCAGTATTTCAACTGTTTGCTTTATACAGTAGATATACCGTATATTGTGACGCGCGGCAAGAAATTCCCGGAGACAGAATTACTCACCGTGGTCGCAATGCGTCGATCTCGCGTTGATCGACGGCTTTCGCCCTCTTGTACTCTGCTAATAATCCTGAAAATAAGGTTACCTCGGGCGCCAGTCCGTTTTCACATAAAAACGGACAAAAACAACTCTCCGTACCTCTCACGTTCGACAACCAGCTGAAAATCGCGAAATCCAACAAGAAATTCTCAGGGAGGTGGGACGTTGGTTATATCTGCTCGAATTCGCGTAAAATAATCCACAGCTCGCGTATAATAATAATCAACTAATCTATTTATTTATTTACAAATTAATGAAAAAAAAGGAAAGCAAACAAATGGCAAAAGTTGCGCCGGATCGGCGCTCGGAAATATCGTTGTATAATAATTAAAACAGTTCTCAACACAAAATAATCAACGGAAAATTGTATCAAACTAGAGTATAATCATTACTGACTCGATAGAAATAAACAAAAAGTAATCTAGTCTTACTCTCCCGGCGAGAAGCGCCACGCACACCAATCCACTCGAAAATCTCACACACACACAGCGACGAGGAACGTCGTCTACGTTATCAAATACTATTTCTCTATCTAGAGAAGCGCCACGCACACCAATCCACTCGAAAATCTCACACACACACAGCGACGAGGAACGTCGTCTACGTTATCAAATACTATTTCTCTATCTTTCTAAATAAATTAAGGTTTCGAGAAGCGAGAACCTCGTTTTATGCCGGAAACGCGTCTGTTTCAGCAACTAAGCCCGCCAACGCAAACAAACGGAGTTTCGAGAAGCGAGAACCTCGTTTTATGCCGGAAACGCGTCTGTTTCAGCAACTAAGCCCGCCAACGCAAACAAACGGCTGCTCAGTGCCCCCCACATACCTCGACAATAACGCTGGTGTTCTCCAGCTTCTCGTCCACAGAAACCTTAGGTCCGGTCCTCGTGGAAGACTCCACTCGAAAAACCACGTCTGTCTTGTACTCGACAATAACGCTGGTGTTCTCCAGCTTCTCGTCCACAGAAACCTTAGGTCCGGTCCTCGTGGAAGACTCCACTCGAAAAACCACGTCTGTCTTGTTCAACGCGTACGACCACAATAATCTTCGGTTCTCCTTGCGGCAGCGATCACGCCGCCGGTCCGACTCCTCACGTGACTCGAGCCAATCAGCAGTTCTTCTCCATTAGCTCCGAGACGCGCACAGGTGTGAGAGTGATAGGTATTTGGTCTCTCCGTTTGGGCTTCCATATTGCTTTTTGGACGGCGCGCTCGGCAGGAAAATTCAAACTCACAACTGCGTTGACATCGACTTGTGCTTCTCATACTGATCTTGGAATTTCCTTTGACAATCGCAATGGTCTGCGTCTGACGATGCGTAAATGGTTGACTGACTCGTATATGACAGACTCAGGGTTGATAATGGCTTTATCGTGAGCCTCGTGATGACTCTCCAACGATGACACGACGCGTGGCGGGCGTAAATCGACGGTTACATCGTAATTTCGCGGGAAGACTCGATACAATACTAATGACTCATATAAACAACAAATTGCAAATAGAAAAAGGCGTTGACGACGCTCCTGTTTGGAATGTGGTCGACACCGGTGAACAAACACGCGAAATATTACTCAATTTTTAGAAATACAATGAAACGGTTTAAATTATGATTAGACGTGGCTCGCGCCACGTCACTATATACCGTCCATATTAAGTAATTATTCCGTAAATCAGTTGAACAGTTACCGGTAACATAGTAGATGACATCGGTGTAGAATCGACATGAGGAATTGGAAGAATCAGGAGCAATAGTTATTAGATTAAGCAGAAAAAGATTTTTATTACAGTCATACAACGCATATTGCTGATAATATTTTAGATACTATACTTGTTGCGCAGACTCCTCGCTTGTTTTATATATCTATGGAACATTACTTCATGTCCCAAACATTGTCTTTTTTACTTGAATTTAAGATTAATAAACTTACGTGACAATATTCATCTACTCAACAGCGATTTCACTTATATATATTTTATACTTAACAATGATGTTGAATTTATTAATCTTTTCACCTGCTTAAGTTCTTTTCAACGTTGGAAATTTATGGATCGTAAATTTTAGTTTATATAATTTCGTGAGCGTGTTCGCAGTCGTGAGGATCGTCTTGAACCTACTGAGCGCGTTGAGGATCGTGTTGATCGCCGTGAGCGCGAACGTGTTGCTAGTCGACGATTATCACGAGATCCTCTGGACTCTCTTGAACGTGAGCGAATTGGCGAGACCTGTCTTGAGCGTGAACATGTTCCCAGTCGACGATTTTCACGAGATCCTCTGGGCTCTCTTGAACGTGAACGAGTTGACGAGGCCTGTCTTGACTGTGTTGAGCGTGGATGCTGGAAAATTGCATAAAAGTTTTAATAAAAAAAATATATATATATGCGTTAATCTAACTCACTGATCCAGAAGATGATGGTTTCTAAAATTCTGCAGCTTTTTGTTCCGCTGCAGCTCGGAATCGAGCTAGAATCGTCTATAAAAATGCAATATTATTAGAAATCAGTTCAATCAGTGTAGCCCACTGTGATTTTATTGCTACAAAAAAATTATATTTTATGCACATATAATTCATTTATTTAATTTTAATATATAGACAATCTCAGCTGGTAATTTTATCACTTACGTTTTCTTCGATCGCGTCTTTTTTTCTTTTTGATGGCTTTCCTTGTTGCTTGGATTCGTAATCTCCCTATCATGTGCTGGAAAAATGTGGCGTTTAGGAACACGTATCCGTTTATCAACGGCCTCTTTATTCCGTTCTATAAGGATACTTTTGTCATCTGCGCATATAAATAATTCACATATAAAGATCACAGTCTAATCGACAGGGAGCTGACCGTATTAAAATTTATAAAATCTGGGTTTTTTTGTCGTTAAATAAAAATTGTAAACAAAATAAAATTTTAAACGGGCAGCTGCTGAATATTTCAAGTTGATTAAATCAAAGGTACAAAATGAGTTTTGTGTAGAACAGACATATTATAAAATTTCATCTAATCTTACCATGAGTGTCGATTAACTGTACACACAAATTGTTTCCGTCAGTACTCTGGTACATTAAATTATTACGGTCTTACGAGCACTTATCGCCACGAGATTCTTGCACTTATCTTGTTTGAAAATGTACTTCGTTGGCACAATTAAGTAATCTTTCCTGGAAGTGCAGTATATTAGTCCGTATTTATCCATGGTCAAGTAATTTATATCCACGCTTGAGATGTTCGAATTGCATCAGGAACTGCAAACAGCAGATACACTCGACACTCGGAAGCCACAAAACTTGTGTAAACGTCCGGAACCGTTTGCCATCACCCCCATTAGCGTCCATGACGATGACGCATGCAGCAATCACCAATACGGCCGTGAATTTTTGGCGCGGATTCAAATACTCGTATTTTCATAGGCTCATGATGTCGTCATATCTCATAGCAGCTGGTTCATCGCCGTATGTTGTAAGTATAGAACATACATAACCTCTCACTATTTTAATATATACAGACTATAGATTCCATCACATATAGCAATCCCAAGCAAGTATTTATGTGCTGATTATTTATCGGCTACAAATATATCAAATCTTTGATATTCGCATGAAATATGGATATAAGTAAAAAAAAAAAAGTTTGTCGAGAACTGCGATCTCTCGAAGGAATTCTAAAAAAGTAAAAAAGTTTATCACAGCCTTTCCTGTTGGAAATATCTCTATACCAAGTGACTTTTTAGAACCTCAGGTATAATATAGAAGAAATTATGAAAATTATTTATACTTCATCACCATGCAATAGAATGTTTTCCTTGAAATTTGATGGTAATACTGTGTTTTTTTCGATCTTCAGCCTTCAACGTCGAAAAAAGTATGCACCGCTCACTATTGGGATCATCATAATGGTGTATCTGTACCAGAAAATGTTTCAAAATTAGAAATTGACCATGAATTCACTATCTCGAGCCAGGACGACAATTATACTTTTCATTCCGAGGTTTGGAACGGTAATAAGGTTTACAGCGATAGGCTTGTGTTGACCATGAGCGTGAATTGACAATGACAATAGTGATACTACTGACAATTATATCGATTAGTACGGGAGGTAGCGTTGCATTCGAGTGAATTATTTTACACCATGTAAAATTAATAAAAATAGACAATAGTGATACTACTGACAATTATATCGATTAGTACGGGAGGTAGCGTTGCATTCGAGTGAATTATTTTACACCATGTAAAATTAATAAAAATGTCCCAAGAAAGTTCCACTCAATGTCAAAATGACCGTCAGCTGCGTCCCGGAGGGTGGATCCGCGAGTGATAAGAGGTGATGTAAAATTAATAAAAATGTCCCAAGAAAGTTCCACTCAATGTCAAAATGACCGTCAGCTGCGTCCCGGAGGGTGGATCCGCGAGTGATAAGAGGTGAAAGTCGAATTAATTTAATTCGACAAAAGTTATTTTACTCCGACCAGTACTTTGATAGATCAATGTAGATGGATGTTTTTGTTATTTTTAGTAGCAGTCGACGTCTTTCCCACCCGGAAAATACGTCAGTCGCGCACATATATTTATTAGAAAAAAAAAATTTTCTCGAATCATTTTACTCCGCGTGAAACTTTAATACTATTTTCTTTGATCATTTTTATTAACAAAACAATCCGTCAGCTGTGTTTTTACCGGGGGAAAGACCGTCAGCTAATCGATTCTTTTTTTTCGCGCGCTATCACTTTGAGCGCTGATGCTCGATGATTATTAATCAGCTGACGGACTTTCCCCCACTAGACATACAGCTGACGATCATTATTATACTGTAACATAATTATATTTTATTATTGTTTAATATAAAGAGGAGTAAAATCAGTCACGGTGATCAATTTTCGAAAAAATTTTTGAAAAACTATATCTCGCGAACCGATGATTTTTTGGAAAAAACTGTAGAAAAGAGGAGTAAAATCAGTCACGGTGATCAATTTTCGAAAAAATTTTTGAAAAACTATATCTCGCGAACCGATGATTTTTTGGAAAAAACTGTAGAAATGTTTTCTATAGAAAATTCAATTCCCTATCATTTTCAACTGAACAATTATTTTCTCACACTTACCGTTTTTCAGTTATTCCAATTTTTATAAACAATACCTCTGTTTTTTTTCGTTTACAATGCTTAATTTTCATTTTACGC
>MVJL01010298.1:0-73958 GCA_002156465.1 Macrocentrus cingulum
TTTAAATGAATTTTCTATTTTTAGGGGTGTTCCACCCGGGTGGAATTTTGATGATTTTTTAATTAAATTTTTAATTTTTTAATTTTTTAATTTTTTAATTTTTTATGTAAATAAATACTTAAAAACGGTTAAAGGACGTTTCTACACACTGTAGAAAAACGAATCCGTAGCATTTTATTGTTATATTGCAAAGTTGTAATTTAATTTCCCGTGTGGATAACATAATTAAATGTATCTCAAGAGATTCAAAAAATCGCAAATTTAGGCAGACATTAAGCCAGTCATTCGTCGTGCCTTGTTGATTTTGTAAATTACCACACGGCTCGTCAATTTTAACTGACGGTTGTGAAACACCAGCCGAATATGCGCGTTTCCGACTAGAGAGCATCGTGGGCGTTCTGCCACATCAATCATACCAATGGCCAGTTAAATATTACTTTCAAACATTCGTGAATTCACACCAATCTAATCTAACAACAATTATATACAATGGACTAGCAAAAGAATAAAAAAAAAAGTGGGTGATACGCTACGATGAGTCGATTATTCCACGACTTTGCATCCGTTAGGACGCGACGTTGTCTGGCGTCCGATCAGATGATGAAAAGGCAATACTTGTCGAAGAGGTATACCATCAGAATAACCGTTAGAAAATCCTTAAAAATTTATATACACTGCGCTATTAGATGATGGTGAGAGAAATCTTTGAGTCCCGTTGATTGAACGTGCATGCTTATCCATATGTCGCGCACAAACAATTCTGACAGCTAGATGAGGCCATCATATGCACGTCGGCCTCCTGTCTTCATCACACAGGAAGTGAATTAGATTTTCACTTTTTCGTCGTTTCCCGCGCTTCTACCATGGAGTTCCCTCGGGAGCTAGGAGCGACCGAGTGTCTCAGGACTTGTCTGCATCGTCAGCAGCAGCAACAGCACACGGTACAAGCACACATGAGCAACAGAATAGACAAGGGGGACATTCAGAGGAAGAGGAGGCCGGAGAGGTTAGATCGCACGCGAAATACAAAAGGAGCCAATTACAATGACAATGCTCGTCTAGCGGGTCCTGGGAAAGAAATTCGCCACGTCCGTCTTGTCCGCTAACTATTCACTGTGCTACTAACACTATCCTAGCATGTACAGCTGATTATTAAACTAGTCAAACCCATCGACAATCATGCAGTTATACCTGCATGCCAAATATCCTTTCACATTGTTAACCTTAAATACTTTAAATTAAAATTATTATTATAAAAATAAGATTAATTAAAAATGATTTTCGTGTTTTTTAAGTCTTCTACCCCTTTTTAAAGAGGCATAGAATTTTTTTAAACCACCTATTGCTCCCTATGTGACTACAAAAAAAATTACTTTTTAAAATAATCATTTTTAATAGTAAAAAATTAAAAAAAATTTTTAAACATTTTAACATAAAAAAAAAATTTTTTCTGCATGTTTTTAAGGTTTTTCACGATATTTTGCAATCTAAAAAAACTTTAATAAACTTATTTCAAGGATAAATGTATAAAATGTGAATGTCAATTGTCGTGACAATAATATTTTTCTTATGATATGACGTTTGTACAAATGAAGATGATTTATATATATAAAAGTAACGGCAAATCCAGTCATTATGTTATAATGAAGATTTTACATTGTATATTACACGAAATGCCAGAGGAAAATTGCGAGATTAAATTCTTTAGTAGTTGAAAAAACAAAAAACAAAAAATCTCTGCAATCTTCGTGATATGAATACTTGCAAGGAGCAATAACTGATTTTTCTTTTAGAATATCAAGCTTAATTAACTGTATATATGATATAAGATTTTATTAACTGTGGAATCTTACCTTTGATGAGCTTCTGGAATGATATCATCGACAACGACATAGATCATCGCACCTGCAGCAAAGGCCAAGGCGTAAGGGAGTAGTGGGGCTGCAAGTGACACACAAGCAGCTCCAAGGATCCCAGCGACAGGTTCTACCATTCCTGAGAGTTGTCCGTACCAGAAGCTTTTCAAGGTACTGAAACCTGCTGCTTGCAGTGGCAGCGATACTGCTAAACCTTCTGGGAAATTTTGAATTCCAATTCCTATCGCCAGATTTCTGAAACAAAATACCAAAAAATAAGGTCAATCATTTGTTTTTTCTTTGAAAAAAATTTTTTATCAATTATAAAACCAATTTAAAAATATAAAAACATTTTTCTGCGATATTTTTCAAGGAAAACTGGACTAAATTAGTTGCTAGGTCAACAATAACGGACCATTGAGACTTATCAATACTCTTGTATGGACCAGGTTTGAGTGGAAATCTATGCCGACATGGTTACACACGATGATGCAGGAGCGTCAAGAAGGAATCTTGCGAGTTGATGGGTATACGGCACGACAGTAGCAAGCCTCGTCGCATTTACCGTAATCCATCTTCATCTTTACTTGCTGCCAGGCAAACTGCAGGTGACTAAGTCCCGGATCCTGTTTGCAGAGACGACGAGATGCCGCAAGGAATTCAGTGCTCGACGAGGGGGAGCAGATTCTTGCCTAACAACAATTTGCAAGGGAATTATTTCAGAGAATGTATCGCGTATTCTTCGACGGATCCCACTCATCGTCGTCGAGTAAATGGAAATTCTTTGGCGAATACCGCTGATGCATCATCATTGCCGGCGTGGACGAGGCCAAGTTCTGGATATCTCTTCCATCGCAAGAGCGTGATCTATGAGCTAAGTAATAGCCAGCATCGCGGCACAAAGAGCGAGACTATGGTTAAAGGTGAACGAAGACCATATACAATTCGCAGGTGAATGAACGATCAAGTTGAGTGTCTGCTTATAGACTCTCTTGTTGCATCTGTGGATAATGCCAAGTCCTTGAGGAGTCACATGGAAAATACACTTCTAGCAGGCCATCTTTATGCCTCATTAGACGCTTCATCAATTTCTTGTCATCAATAAACTCCACTGAGCAACCAAGAAACAGCTTAAATTCCACAAAGTATTATATATTTTTTTCATCAATTTTTTACGAATTTTCATCTTCCCAGAACGAATTAAAATTTCTCTGATGGAGACTTGAGAAAATAATCTTGTCTAACCACAGAAAAAATAAATTAATAATCAAAAAAACTAACTTATTTAAAATTTTTTTTTCCAGAAAAAATAAAATTTTCTCAACGTTTATTTTAATATTTTGCTGAAGAAAAAAAAATTTTTTTCCCCGATCAAAGTCTTCAGTTTATAGATACGATGTTATTATTTATTTATTTTTTTTTTTTTTTAATTTTTTCCAAACCTTATTTTGAAACTTTGCTGATGAAAAAAAAAATTTTTTACACACGATGTACTTGATTATATATTCAGATCTAATTTCTTAACTGTGCCGACAAACAAGTTACGAGATCATTAGTTTTTTGTAAATGTTAAATGAAGGCTTACAAGATTTTCGCTTGTAATTTTTCTTGTAGTCAGAAATACATGTTGGCAAATAGATTCTGATGTAAAATCCGGTTTTGCCTCAACTGGATCTCCCCTAAATCGTGTTTTCTAGATGGGGCAGCTCGTAAAAATCATTTACAGTCTTCTCACTAGCTCACAATGGCACTCTTTAGCACCGGAAGATACCGTTGCAGCGCACGCAAGAAACTTCTGCCAGAGATATGATCCTGCTGAATGAATGACGAGATCGCATTCCTCGAATAAAAAACACGTCCAGAGAACGTTCTTTCTTGCTCTTGCATCTGATGCTCCACCCACTGAGCTTGATGAGCATCAGTCTCTCTACTTGACCAGCGTTATAATTGCACCGAAGATATTAACCAATGTGGCCCTGAACAGACTATACATATAATGAGCCTTGGCTAGCAAACAATAGACCAACACCTCGCAAGTATCAGAGCGCACATTTGTGAATGAGTGGTGAGTCGATCGCCGACGGCAGTAGCCAATAGGATGTTTTTTTGACTTGTCTCCACCGCCGCCGCCGCCGCCGCCGCCGCCGTTTATCTAGGTAGGACATGTACAGTTATAAGGCCATGAGAGACGACGCGGTCGGGCGAGGTCATTCTGATTCCAGGAATTACTTGTTCCATAGGGTCGTAGAGGAATTTCGCAGGTGTTGCTTGACGACATGAGGTCAACGGAAGGCTTATTTTGGAAGCTGCGTCAACTTCTTCCCGAGAAAGTATACCAAGTGTTTGTTCAAAATACTTGTCACTATGTCATCCAAGTTTTCATCAGCACATAGCAGAGTTAGTTAATTTCACCAGGAAAATTTGTCTCTTCATAACAAATAAACAAACAAAAAATTATGAGACAAAAAATAAATTATCCCAACTTTCTCAATGAAAATTCTATATATAGTTTTTTTCTTATCCATCGCTGTTAAATAAATTCTTTGATGACTTTTTTAGCATCAAAGTGTTGGAGTTTAAAATTCCCCTCAAATAAAACTAGCATCAACCTATAAAAATAACTGAGCGTATAATAATTGAAGACGTGTTCGTGTTTTTTTTTTTTTTCCACAGTGTGTTTTCTAAATACGTGAATGAGTTTGAATGCTGCTATACGTGGTAGAATTGGCGAGAGAATCCTGTGTGGATTTAGCTCTACCGCAGTTTCGAAAGTATCGGCTTGGCGCGGTTAGTGACAGACCCACTTGTACACGACACCTCTTACCACACGAGTCTCTGACTGGGGATTGTAGTGAGGACAAAGACAGTGTGCTTTCATTCATGAAAATCTTGAGCTACAGAACAGACAATTGAGCATTAAAATATCAGATTGCCTCGCATATTTCTGGTAGACCTAATAAAAAACTATACACCCAAAATTAAGTAAAAATACAAGATGATAAAATTGATGAAGAATGTGGCAGACAATAAGAGAGTATATCCACCTAGTAGTATAGATAAAGCGGGCAAAATAAAGTGTACTGGCGGCGGCGGTTGCGGCGGCGTGAGTGCATGGAAGCTTGGTCCGCGGGGTTGATGGTGTATACAGCGTGGTTTCCATGGCGTTAACCGTGGCCGGTGGCCCCGGGACTCGAAGCAGCTCGCCACGGTGTTGGTGGAATGCGGGACGGGCAAATCGCGGTCGGCCTGCTTGCGCCTCGTTCCCATGCATTCCTTACCCCCACCGTGGCATGTCCGCCCGCACGCCCCGGCCCCGTCGGGCCCGCAAACAGCAGCCCGGCCGTTGCCGACTCTCTGTCTCACTCGGCCTCCTCCAGGACCGTCGTTAGACTCTCCGTTTCTTTTGGAAGAGGCCGCGCCGTAGGTAGCCTCGTTATGCTCCCTCGGCACGATCAATTTTTCGATTTCGCACTCGGCGATCCGCGCGCACGAGCGACGACGAGGGGCGACAGGAGAAACGCGGAGGGCCGATGATCTCGTAAGGAATTCGCTGGCATCTCTCGTATACATACATTGTGTCCAGTCTCTTTCTATATATGAACTGGTTCGCCATGTGATGCAGAGAGAGGAGAGCATCAGCAGCAACTAGCCGGATCTTTCACGACATTCTCTTTCTCTCTGTCCAAGTCAAGCAAATATATATCCACATGACTATCATCAAACCATCGGTCGGGGTCACCAGCCGGCCTTGCCGTCCAAGATTCTTCGCCTGCACCCATATAAAGGGAAAGGCCGCATCGAAGAAATTCCCGTCTTCCGATTCAGACTAAGTTGATGGAACAAAGATGAGCGTATAGACGACGCGTTTCCAGAGACATAACGGCTCTACTTCTGAGTAAGATATGCGCTGCGCATGCGTAATACCAGCACATTCCATCGTGCCGTTGATGGTTGCTGCATCGACACTGTCGTGTTAGCCGCCTGTGCAACGACCAACGCCAAGTCTTCATCTTCGCATTTTCTCTCCACCAAAGCCACTTCTTCTTAGCGTCATTCTAGTGCAAGTATATACACTAGACACAACCATCCAGCTGGCTTGATGGTCGATGACTCTAACCATCATGGTGTTTTTTACCTCCATCACTCTCCTGAGCAGAGTTGACCATCTGCTCTGCCGGCAATTCAGTCTTTTGTCCTTTGATTGACAGGGAAAATACTATCAGCAACTGTGACCACGCAGTTCAAGGTGAATCCGCATTATAAAACATCAGGCAGAATATAAAAAAAAACTTGATTCAACATACTGTAATAGGCATCCAAAATTCTGATAATTTTTTTCCATGAAAATAGACGATTATATATGAACGATAAGAGCGTATAAACCAATGGAATTGACGAAAGATTGAGGATTTTTCTTGCTGATTTTATAATACACGTAAAAGTAACGTTGCTTTGGTGTCAATAAATTTAACGAGTGTCTGCAGAGTCGTTGGGGAAACTTCATTGTGAGTAAATGAAGTCCTCGGCGGTGAATTCCACGAGCAAATGTGGTTCCACAAGTTACGCGTATACATACATATATATACAGAGAGTCGTGCGAGAGTGCGCGCAAAGTGCAAGAAATATACACACAGGTATAGAGTGCAACAAGCAAAAGAGAAACGCGAATAAGAAAAGAAGGGAAGGTAAGCGCGAAATACGAGACGAGAAAAGTATCGGCGTGGAATGTCACTAGCTTAGAGAACGTCTCGCGGGTCCAGTTCTCAGAACTTCTCTCTGGTGTGTATATGCGGAGGGAACGGCTCTCTGGCTGAATGATTATAAAGTGCACTGGGCAACACGGGAAGATGTTTATCGTTGTAATCATGCTTCGTGGAATAATGAGGCAATCGGAAGCAAGCAACGGCGCCGCGCGTTCGTTCGTATAGAGCGTTTGTACGCGTCAGACATAAAGTGAAACGAGCAAAAGAGTGTGTGCACACACTAACGCGCGCGGTTATACCATTTGCCATTGAAACAATAAAAGAAAAAGAGAAGAAAAAAACAATCTTCAACCCTATACACATAGATATTGGCACAGACATAACTTGAAAAATAAATCACAAGACATTTTATCCATGAAAACATCAATAAACTTTATGCCCAATAATTTTCAATTGATATATCATTCTGCCAAGTGCTTGAGCGATTGAATATCTCTTGTTTCATATATACGTCAGAGGATAGATAACAACGTGCGCCATAATCAGGCGCAATATCTATGAAAGATTTAGTTCTGGTGTGTGATATGCGATGATTGTTTGCGAGAGAAGAGGCAAAAGATAAACGCCACTTGCAAAAAACTCGTCGATCCATCCTAAAACGTCACTCGGTAGAGTTGACCAATGTAGCGCTACATATATTTTATATATATGTGTGAGACTGGCTACAGCAGAAGTAACCAGGAGAAGTGCCTGCACGCTGCATTCCTTGGGACGTTGCTCTCAGCTTATCGATTCCCTTCTCTTTCCTGGCATTTTCGAGCCACAGCCATTTGACTTTAGCATGAATTCCGCCATTCTATCATCCAACTTGATTTTCTCCCCCTCTTTAGCTCGCACCATCGCCTCGCGCAATTGGTCTTCATATCCTCTTTCAAGTTGATGGCTAATGAGCCGGCGTCAATGTAGTCCTTTTCATATATGTACCTAGACACCCTTGCAGCCACGAGGTGTTGGATGTACATATATATACGAAAATGAAAGACGTGAGTTATCGTAAATAGTTGATCGAAAAAAAAAAAATCAAGCGCTTCAGGCAAATTCAACATCGCATCGATGAAGTATGGTGAAACAAGCTGAAATTACCGAAGGATCTGCCGGTTAAAGTAGATCCATAAAAAACAATAAGGGGAATAAAACGGCGCGACCACTTCGAATTCAAGAGGAAGAGGCACAACGTACTTGTGAAGCGACATAAGGCAATGAAGCAGACGGGTTTAGGATGCTGGAGTGAAGGAGAAAAAAAAATACTGTAAAGTTCTCTGAACATATTACAAACAAGATTTCTTTAAGGAACTCCCTTCCTTTTTTTCTAATTATAAATTCCGTGAGAATCGCAAGAGAAACTTTGTATTAAAAATACTTTATACACTTAACTGACTCCCTTAAAAACAAATTTATCCAAAATGTATTATCCCCAAGAGTTTACTGGGGAGAAAAAAAAAAACAGCAATTGACCGTATAAATAGTGAATATCAATTTTTATATATAGAAAAAAACGAGTTTTTCTTAATTTTCAAGTGGAAAATTTACTGTACAAACAGTCAACTGTGCTCAGAAGTATTTTTACCGGTTGAAAAAACATTAAATTACTGTATAAACAATAAACTTAAAATTTTAATATAATAAAAAAAAATTTTTTTCTTCGTTTGTAATTAAAAAAAATTTTTGATTCTTTTTTTTTATGTTATTTTTAAAAAAGTAGAGGTATTTTTGATTTTCAAGTTTAAAGGGATGTTGAGAGAATAAATTCTACAACTATAAATTTTTTTTTTTTCCTACCGGATGCGTATTGTCAAGTTATTCTTGCGCCGCAGGGTTCAGAGTATTCGCAGGAAAACTACGTGGACTTTGGCACCTGCTTGATTCAACAGTGCATCCTGTAGATGACCACACAACCAACCCCCCCAGACGTTTTGTAAATAATCCTACAGCCTCACACAAATCAAGTTGTAAAATAACGACAATAAGCGTCTCGGATTTCTCGTATCAGCCGCGAGGAGTGCGATTAAAAAACCCATGTATTTCTTGTTTCACGATGCAAACTAAATCGCTTTTTATTCGTGCAACCGAAAAAAGTGCAAAGGGGCGCTTATAATATCGGATTTCATTTAGCGAACATCCTAAGATAAAATAAAAATTTATCTAACGATTTATCATCATAATTGTTTTGCAATATCTCAGACTTAAATTTTTTTTTTGCACCAGGAAATCTATTAAAAGTATTAGTATTGTCAAGAAAATAACTAATATATACGTAGAACAAGTTTTCGGACATTTTTGGTTGAGATTGAAAAAAATTTTTTTTTGTGAAATTTTCAAAGGGGTTCCCCTTGGATATACCGCAGTTTCCGTGATTTTTTTTATTTTTTTCGCGATAACTCGGTAAATAAACGAAATAGCGAAAAATATTATTAGAGTTAACTTATAAAGGAATCATATATCTACAAAAAATATAGAGGAAATTTTTTTGTATCTCTATTACTTTTTGAGATATTTTTGATTTTTGAAAATTCTAATTTTTCAAAATATCTCGAAAAAAAATGAAAATATCAAAAAAAATTACTCTTCATTTTTTATAGAAAATTAAATTTACAATCATTTAACTCCTATTACTTTTTTCGTTATGACGCATAGTTATCGAGTAATCAACGAAAATTCAAAAACTTCACGAAAACTTCCATGAGGATGCACTGTTGAAAATTTCCGAAAAAAAAAAAAAAAAATTTCCATTATCAAACATCACAAAACTTCTTATTAAACCATCTTTATCAATTTTTTTTTCACAAAAATTCGCCTCTAATACCAATTTTTTTAAATATATAAAAAAACGCCCTTTCCAGATTAATTACCCAATAAATGGTAAACAACTGCTCCTACATAAAAATACCTTGAAACCTTTTTTGTAGAGAATTTCATAACCTTCAACTTTGTTAATATGCAATTTAATCGTAAAATCAATAATAACAAAGATATTAACAGATTTAACCGGCCATGTGTATATATGCGAATGCCAACTATTGATAAATTTTGTTTCACAAGCTGAAAAAAAAATTCTACAAAGTCTATCTAATGAAAACACAGCTGCTTCATTATTTTAATAGAGTTGCAGAGATAAAAAAAAAATTGGGCAATCGCTAATAAAAAGGCAATGGGAAATGAGGCGGAAAAGAATATCGTGACAAAGAGTAGACCCAGATATCTCCGAGAAAAATGTGCATAGCTTCGTGTGTGACTCAGTACCAGATCTCCTTGAGCGTTTACTTGAAGCGCACGAAGCATAATACACACACCTTTAAATATTGCACTGTGTATTATATTTGCGGATGCCCTTCCTATACATATCCTAGCATGAACATTATATGCCTCTCACTCGTCAGCATATACACACGTATATATGCAGCTATACTCCTGATCTTTTGTACGCCAACATAATTCATCCAATTCTCGCGTCTCAACTCTACCATCCGACGGCGCTGGATTGCAATTGCCGGTGCAGAACCTATTAAATGTTCATTCATGATTCTTTCTCGCCGGAACTCGTGAAACCCAGCGCACACATACTGTATATACGCGCAGAGTCCTCGTTTCCTTGGAAAGGACACGCGAGAACGGTCGTTGGCACCGTTGCGCAATGAAAAATTATCCAGTGATTGCAGACCTGTCACTTGACTTTTTCCAGTTTCAACATATTTTGTTCTAGAATATCAATGCCCGCGCCTCGCGCGACACTCTATATAATATTATATATAAGTCTCGAGAACGCAAACTTTTCCTTATATATACTCAAACCCCAAGGAATATTCTATTAATTCAGTCACGTTCGATGTAATTACCTGCCGGGCAAAATACAAACTTTGATAAAAAGTGACAAAGTCAAAAGGGCAGAAATATATATATATATAATGTTAAATGAACGCGTGAATGTATTATTCTCCAATGTCGATGATGATGGGAAACTCGAGATTTCTACTTTCCCAACCCTCTTTTAATAATTGTTCCACATTAATTGGCCAAATTCCCAGTCATAAAAACAGTCTATTAATCGATAATAAAATAAAATCTGGTGACTTGAAAATTTTATGTTTTGCTATACGCGATGGAATTATTTCTTTTGTTATTGTAATTAAATCACGTCAAAGCCGGAAAATTCAAATAAAATGATCGTTTTTCCTAGGTAATTCATTTTGAAGAAATATAGAAAAATTATTCCAAATTTTGCAAAAGTCTCAAACTTGGCAAACACACCGTGCCAGTATATGACTCATCACAGAACGATGGTACATAATATGCAAAGATGACCACACGCAGGCGCATATCCGCGACGTACATTTACACTTGACTCCTCGGGGCCCAACGCATGAGAAAGCATGTATATAGAGGCGGGCACAATGCAGAATGTCGGGGTTATAAGTGCCAGGCAAAACCGCCTGTGTGCACGATCGACTCGAAGCCGAGGCTACGTGCAAACATCCAAGCCCCCCACACACGCATATATCCAGTGACATTCGGTGTGGAGGTTATCTTTGGGGCCGAAGCCCGATTCATTCATAACCGAGTAACTTAGTTAACGCACTTTGCCTCATCCGGGATTTCGCATTTTTTTATCGACAGTCAGGTCGACGGGCCACGATGAGGCTTTATCAACGCATTGTACACATCGACATCATGCTCGCGACTCGTGCTAAGGAAATGTGATTTCATGCATGGCCCAAACTCCCCTTTCAATCATAATCTACAAAATTTTTTTTTGCAATTTCTTACATTTCTTTTTGACCTTTTCTAACGATAGAAAAATTGTATACACCTGTACATTCACTCCAATCAATATTCACCCGTAAAACTGTGATTTTCACGTGTTTTTCGAGCTCAAAAAATCCCTCAGCCTTTAAAAATCGTTGAAATATCTTACTCAGAAAGTTTTTTACTCCTTATTGACCTTATCTATAGGATGAACAAGTGACTATGTTTACCACGTGGTATTTTATTTTTAAAAAAATGCCTATATCCCTTATATATGGATCAATTGAAATTCTGATGAAAAAAAAAATATAGCCATCACGAAATGAGATTAACGAGGACCGGAAGCAACGATTGAAGCAGGGTAAAACGCCAGTTGCTATTTATATTCAAGTCCAAGGAAGACAAGAGAAGGCGAGAAGGCCAGTTTGTCTCGAGTACTTGTCAGTTAGGCCATAAAGTATCAGACAATCGGCGCCGCTCAACGTGATGCTATTTTAGAAATAGATCGTCTGAGATCCTCCGCCTCGTTGCCATTGTGTCGCATCAGACAAGAATCTGTCTTTCTTTCCCTCCCATATCATGTATAATACATTTTTAAATCACAGGCCTATATAGTATGAGTGAAAATTAGAGTTTACGCTAGATATATGACACGTTCGATAGCCTCGATCGTGTCACTTGTCAAATAGAGCATCAGATATTGCCGTGGGCTGTTGGCCCACGTGTTATTAAATATCAAAACTGCATATATGTTGCAGTGGGTCGAGAAAAATCTCCCACTCGCCTGACTATATTTTATATTTCTCGTATGCACGCGGCCCATTCAGGGCATATTACGTGTGCGACACGTAGCCCAGAAAGTACATATGTATGAGCTCTACTCGTCGGTGGCGGCAGCGTCGTGGCGGGGATTTAGCGGGGAAGGAAGCAGCTGACGCGATAGACACCGACACGGTGGCAAGTGTGAGTAACGGGGCAATGATAACTCGTATCACCCAACCCATGTTGCCACGCTGCGCGACTATGTACACTCTTCCGACTCCCTGACACTACACTCGATCGGTAATTACGCCCAGTTGATTATATACTCTCGCATCTGTCGATTTTATGAATTTCTTTTGGCATCTAAATATATTCTCAGACTTTGCAATCAATGAAAGTGAGGATAAAAGTTTTTTAAGGCCAACAATCGATAATTTTGTAAATATAGATGACCTGCTTATATGATTTTAATGGCAAGTTTTTAGTAGATTGCTTAGAAATCTATACAATCAAACGGTTTATATATGTATTGATTGAAATTTAAACAGTTCATTAGTTTGAAAATGGCAGCAGATTAGAAATTAAGAATTCCAGTGATTTTTTGATTTCACTGCGAGAAAAATTCATCTACGAATTAAGCCGGTCGATTAATTGCATTCAGCGTGAAAAAATACATATAAATCCTTTGCTTTTAATAGCCTAGAGCCTCGACAACTGATTAAGCTAGCCGAAAAACCGCGAATTTGTGTGATTTTTCATTATAGCCGCGGGAAAAACTGCTCTACGGATTAAGCCCGTCGATTAATTGCATTCAGCGTGAAAAAATACACGTAAATTCATCGCTCCTAATAGTCTACAGCCTCGACAACTGATTAAGCTGACTTAATAGAAAGAAAATTTTGAATATGATTTTTTTTTAGAATAAGCAAAATTTTATCCAAAAATTCAACTTTTATAGGACTTTTAAATCGATAAAGAACATAAGAATCCTTTTCATGAAGCAAAAATTTTTTCCTCTACGACGTTTTCACAGTATAGTAATTAAATTTTTTCAACGAAAAATTCGACTCTCAAAGACTAACTTTATAAAAAGCATATATATAAGAGTCCTTTGTCGCAAAGATGAATAAAAAAAATCTTATCAGCATATTATTACTGTTTATTTAAATTTTTTATCGACGAAAAAAATAAAAAAATATCGCCGTCAGCGCCCCGCCACATTCATTAACACAAGACGATGCTAATTATTGAAAACCAACAATTTAAGAAGCAGGAAAACACACTCTGTATTGCCGTCATTTATCTCGATAACAATCTGGCAACGTTACACACACTGCATAAATATACTGTTGTGGTGTGAAATATGTGCCTATCACATCAGTTGACAATTGTAATTACTTAAACAATTTTATCATCACACACGTATTCACGACAATATTAACATAATCTCTACAAGCTTAAAAGAAAAAAATCTTTTAGATTCTAAACTAAAAATTCCAAAAATTCAATTAAATTTGACAGAAAAAAAAAAACGAAAAATTACTAAACTTCTGTATAATTATAAAAATCTATTGTTAAAAATGAGGGGAGAATGTTTGAAATATTTATCTGTCATTTGATATATTTCTTAATTATGAAGATAGAGCGACGAAAAGCACAGTCCATTCATTCTTGGGATTTTTAATGGCCTATCCGCGAAGCGCACGTCATTTGAATGCGCTGGAATGCCGCACAGCGTCGGCACCATTTGAAGTGGAGTTAGGTGAGCTTGCTCAACAGACGCACCACGCAAACAACACCCGCGAGAGAGCGCTCAAAACCTTCAGGTACGGCCCCCGAAGCGTCGTGACATCAGGCTCTACACGGTCCCAACTTGTTCGCTTGCATGAGCGTTGCTTATATGTATGTATGTAGGTGTTCACGCGCGTACGTATATAAATCCTCTCTACGCCTGGCGAAATAATCCCTCAAGCACACAGACACACACGAGTTTGTTTATTTATTTATACTTTGTAAATTATGAAAATTCGGGGCATTTCACTGGAATATTTCATTTCTTTTGGAAAAATTTTAGGGGAGTGGATTATGTATGAGGCACACATCATGGAATAAACACACGGCGGCGTGTGATGGGGAGGAAGGCAGAACTATACACAAAACACAATATAAAAGATTTTTCAAGAAAGGCAGGCTTGGTATGTGTATTCGGGGCCTGTGCTGGACTCTCCTCGCGCGCGAGTGGCTCTCTGGTACACCCTAATAAAGCAGAAGGGCCAAGCTACTTCCAGGAACCGCACCATCAGATATGCGTCTGGTCTAAGGCGGCGCCAGAGTACCACTATACGCGCTCCAACCGATTACTAAGATCTTTCACGCCATTTTCGGGTGTCAGATCACGGTATACATTATTGTTAAACTTGGAAAACCTCGAAAAAAATTTATATTTTAAAAAATATAATTATCTATTTAATTAAATCATATCAATTACTCCATTAAAAAAATATTTTTCGATGAGAAAGCCAGAATTAAAAATTGCCATTCGGCGGCCGAAATGGAAGTAGATTTCTTTTATAGATATCTCATCGGGCCTTTTATCGAATGATGATAAGAGGCCCTAAAAGATGAAGAAATAATTAAAATAACTGAAAAAACGATATAAAATTTTTTTTTCCACCCTCCTACGTCGTTTTCACAAGTAATGCCCTATTCTCCCAAGTTCTCCAGACAGTAAGACACCTAGTACATCTGAGCCTCATTCGATAAAAGGCCCTAAAAGACGAAGAAATAATTAAAATATTGAAACTAAATCCTTTGTCATTTAGACTCAATTTTGTAAATAAAAAAGAGAAAAGTCTTCAATAAGAAAAAAATATTCTAGAGAAAGAGAGAGAGTCTAACACCATGCGTCACGTACACGGCTATTCTAGTCAAAATTAGTGCGAGATGTGGTGAGACTTTCTAAACAAAAGACCGGCAGAATTTAGGCCGTGGGCCAGGCTAAATTGGAGATTGAAACCCACGGCTTCAACTCGGCAATCTGATCAAAGGGAAGACGATGAGAGTTCAAGAGAAAACGTTAGAGTATAAGTCGTCCAGTCGTGCTTGAGAACTAAATGCGCGCTGAAGAAAGCAAGCTCGCAAGATAGAGGCCTCTCCAAAGCGCGATTGGAAGGGATGGAATGCGCGGCGCCTAGGGCTCGTTGGATTCCAGGGCCACACGTGCCCCTTGTCCCTGTCCCCCTCTCGCCGGTGCCAATAAACTTTGCCTCCGGCCGACCGCCGCTTGCGACCACCATGGAACTCATTCATAGGGACCTCCTACTACGATTCCCTCAATCATGGATAACCCAACAAGAGTCGCTCTCTTGCGGTTGAATCGACAATCTCTCATTTAACGCAGTCGATAAATACGTTTGCATATTAACAATAATTAAAAAATTTATAATTTTCAATTGTTGACTCACCGCGCATTCTCAAACGTGGCCGAATCGCTGCTTCCCACTGCTCCAAAACCCACGCCGACTGCCAGGCCCTCAGGAATGTTGTGCACCTAATTTAACACATAAAATATTATTTCCATACATTCCACGTTATTATATTGAATTATCAATAAATAATTAATGAAAAAATAGCATGAATTAAGCTGAAAATATTGAGCAAACATCCTAAAAATATTTACAAATACAAATTGCAAGTCAAATACATTTTCTTTTTATGTTCCTTGACATGAAGTAGTCAAATTTACATACCGTAATCGCGACAACCAGCAGCAGTATCCGTTTCCATTGATTATTTTTGACCTCATTCCCGGGATCTTCATAAACAGTTCCCAAATCACTGTTTTCATGTCTTGTCACTGATCCCGCCTGTCTTCTGCGTGTACTTTGTTCGTAAAAACCTAGAAAATACAAAATAAAATTAGTAACCTAAGCGTAAGATGATTCGATTTCAAGAACACCAATAATTAGAAGTTGAAAAAATATATATATTGCAACAGTGACATACTTAGTAAAACAATTATTAGAGATTTCTACAGAACTGAAGGTCGCAGGCAGGGTCAATAAGATCAGTTATTGCAATTGTACCGAGCTCTGAGCAAATTTTAAATTATTTATTATTAAAATTGTTTACTTGAATGTTTTTTAAATCGTAAAATTTTTAGCACTCTCAATCACTGTCAGATTATTGTTATTGGTTTTTTTTTTCTTTTAATGCACAATTTTTATTTTACGATTGTTTTCTATTTTTCTGGTAGTTTCATTAATTGGTTAAGGCTGTGCCCCTGAGCTCGATACAACAATATATAATATCAAAAGAAAAAGCTTTGCCTTTAGAACAAAATGCAATATTACGTCTAGGTTAGTGAGAAAAAAATGCTTCATAATATAAAAACCTTGAATAATTAATGTGATATTTAAAGAAATATTGCATCATTGACTTTTTACCCTGAGTAAAATAAAAATAAATAAATAAATTTGATGTTGTGATACATGAAAAAGTGAAACCCTCGTGAATTATTCAAGATTAAATGAAGATTACGTAGTGCAGAAGCAAAGAGGGGCGAGCATACATTGACTTTTAGTAAACTGATCCCATTTTCCAGACCTACATAAGGACTTTAAATTGATTAATTTGTTTTTAGTAGCATGAAAATAGCAGTACCATCAATAGTGGTGGACTCGTAAGAGTTCAAAATGCCACTGGAAATTTGTACACCACTAATTACATTGTTATCGTCTAAATCCTCGTCACTCTTTAGTTTTTCATGGATTTTTCGTTTATGTTTCGTACCAACTGATTGCATAGCTAAGAGCACATTGGGGGACTGAATGCCGAGCGCCGATATCAAAATATCCGTTCCATAAACAAATGCCGCGCCTATTAGAAATCCAATGCCCACTGGAATGAACGCAAATTCACCCTTTTCACCATATATTTTACTCTCTTCTGCCATTTCTATTGCCGGTGCCAACAGTGACCAGTAGCTCGCTGCTACCATAACACCTGCTGCAAATCCCAGGCTGGTATCCAATAATTTTCTCTGTAAAAATTCGTCAAAATTAGTATCAGTACCACCAAATTCAAATGCTACAATCAATTGAAATCATAAAAGCTCCCTTATACAAGTGTTAAATAATTTTTTTCTATTTTTGATTAATAAAAAAAAGCGCGGGAATTCAACAGTTGTCAGCTCAATAAGACGTAATAATTGATTAGAAGGCTTTTATCGTTTGAATTAAAGGTTAACCTGATTGAAGGCGTTTAATAAGGGAGTAAATATGACAAAGTATTTTTTAATAATTGATTTTATGATAGTGAAATGTGCTTACTTGTTTTCCTCGAATGACGAGAACTAGTGCAGCACCGGCTGCAGTCATTGCCCAGGTAAATAGAGTCCCCAAAAGGGACTGCGTAATGGGAGAGTAACTTTTCAACATTTTTTCTCAAAATTATTGTCTCTCCGTGCAACTGGACACTTTGGCATGTGCGTTTGCTACTGATGTCTTTCTGACGAACGACAAACTCTTTCAATACAGTCGAATTTTCGTCGGCTCCCACTGCCAGCACTCAGTCCCCCGCGTTATCTCAGACACCACTCGACAATCACTTCGTAGACATAACAATACTACCGCATTTCGTTGCGTGTAATTCCGAGATTCCAGTCAGGAAATCTTAGGACTTGTAGTATATACACACATAAAAAAAAAATTTCTTACGCTTCTGTAGTGTATTGTCCGGCGAGATGGGCGCACGACATTTTCGGCCATGTTGAATCCAAGGGCCGATCCATTCCGCGCCAAATTTGAATATTTAATTTGAACATTCTGAAATAATCAAACAATCAAATTATACAGGTGATAATGTTTTTTTTTTTTGTATTATTTTGTTCCTATAATGACTGTCGATGTTTGTATGAAAAAAGTAGGATAAATAAAGCTTGTCGAGGAGAAGGGGCCAAAAAGTGGCGACATCTAAACATTCACGCCGCAACTATAATTGATTTTCTATATTATCGCCGGTCACTTCATGAGTGCACACTGTGTCCGATTGATAATACAGAATCGCTTTTTCATAAAATAATATTTTTTTAATTATTTGCGAATATTGCGTGACCTTTGAGAATGTAATAATATTTAATTAATATATTTGAATTATATTCCAACATTTATCACTCTAGAATTACTTCAAATAGAGTTTCAAATTGAATATTTTTACTCTGGAATTACTTCAAACAGAGTTAAAAAATAAGAAATAATTTTTTTCTAGCATCATCAAATGCTCAGAACATTAGAAAAAAACTTTACATAGCTAAAAAAATTAATTATTGTCATGATTACGGTGATTAACATGCTTTTAGACCTGAGGTAACCTCAAAATTGAAGAAATATTATATTATATTATTCGTAAAGATAAAAAAATAGCACTTTACTACGATTTGATTGGAAAAATAGGATAACCATGTGAAACTATTGAAAAATTAATTATGCGAATATTTCACAATTTATTTGAGGCTAACTATTATCAAGACCATTACTTATTTCATCAAATTATACTATTGAAATTATGTCATTTTTTCACTTTGATAGTTTTTTTTTCAAACAATAATTTCTTTTGTCCGAAGAAATTTGTCTACACTTGCCTGTATAACCACCAAAAGACTACACGGCATACGGTCATCACTGCCGGATTTGCTCAATTTCCACTTGTCTCCTTCCAATTTTCCCGATGATGCTTATTCGAAATCATATAGCAAGGTATTTTTAACACTTTTGTTCATTTATTTAACGCGAAATCGCAAGATATTTAATGAATTTTTACACACCGACGCCACGACAATGACAAGACGACCTGACGATATCCATCTTGTGACTTCCGTCTTTCGTCGCGCGCGCGCATCCCTGGTGTCGTCAAGGAAAAGCGCGCGTTTTTTTCAAAAAAAGCAAAATGGAATAAATAATAAATTTATTTGAGCATGGACCGCAGTTCACGCTGAAAAATATTTAATCTTAGCATACTTTACGTATTTTATCTCGTTCATACGTTTTTACCCGTTTTATAGAACTGTTAAATATTTTATATAGTGAATGACCTCTCTCGGACAAAAGCATTCTAACATAACCTAGTAAATATGTGCATCAGAGACTGTGAGTACAACTTTAAATAAAAAACAATGTCACTTCATCGAGTTTTATCGACATTAAGGAGGCAAACACCTCTTTTAGTAATACCAAAACGATCAATCACATTTCCGAGTGAAACTGAGGAGGACAAAGAAAAAATACGACCAGTTCGCAAGTTGAAAAAGTGGCGCAAGGAGCACACTGTTCCTGATAGTTTTCTCAGAAGTTTCAATCTCCGTGGCGAAGATGCCTGGCAAAATTTCACAGCTCCTGAACGAGATATTAAACCGAGTGAATTCAAAGGAAAGTGGCGTGAGTATGCCATGGAAATCCTGATGGAAGATCAACGATTTATTCGCGAGCGACATGAGACACTGGGATATAATCTAGCGGTGGCACATTTTGTTATGGAACGTAAGGGCAAAGTGCGACAAAAAGATTGCGTTGATTTTTTGGGCTACGATAATATTTTTGATATTCCCTCGAAGTATGATCCCACATGGTTCCTCGAAGAGGTTGATTTTAGCAACTCACAAATCACCTATGCTGGAATGGTCAATTTTCAACAGCTAAGAGCCTTGACCAGAGCAACCTTTCAAAATTGCAAGTACTTTGATGATTGGTGCTTGGAGAGACTTGCTAGTCAGTGCCCGAATTTGGAGTACATCGACGTTTCTGGCTGTAAAAGGATTACAGAACGAGGTATTGAAGGTCTCTATCGAACATGGAATCTTAAACAGCTCATAGTCACGGATTTTCGGAAGACAGCCTCCTTTGAATTGACGTGTTTATTACTGGAAGATTGCCTGCCTGATTTGAAAATCGAAATTCTCAAAGCTTCTGAGTTGGAAGCAAAAAATGACGACGAATTCAATTAATGTTCATTTACCATTGTATAAAATATAGAAATTTAATAATTCAAAAATCTTTTTTACCTAGAGTTTGTCGTGGATGGAAGTTTCTATTTTTTTCTTTACGTTTTTTTACGTATTTTAGTTCTATCTTGTTACTAACACCATAATTTTTTATATTTTCATTATTATCAAGAAGAACAACGTCATCAAAAGCTAAATTGTATTTTTTCCACACATGCTTCCAACTTATTTTCTTTTTTATCCCCTCACGAGGCAAGGCAAGCTCTGTGTTCCTGCGAATTGCCCTCTTCAAGTCCAGCACTGTTGTAGTGTGTGGTGCAACCTGTAAAATATTTTTTGTCTTACTATTTTTTATGGATGAAAATTGAGTTTATCTTACCACAATTGATAAGCGAGGGAGATTTTCTCGATTTAAAAAAATTGTAATCGCCTGACCCTGTGCGACAGCAGCTTGTGATTTTATTTCATCGATTGTCGGGTCTGAGGGAAGTCCACGAAGCAGAGGATCACTGTCGATTATTGAGTTGATTGCTTGACGTGTTAATTTTACTAATTCATCGTGACTAAACACTATATTATCTAATTCATCAGTTTTTTCCACTGTTCTAACCTCACTCATGGCACAATGTTTTTCTGCTGTTTCAGTAACAAATTCCAGCCTGATTTATTCATTCAGCAACGTTTTGGCGCCAATGTTTTTGCCTTCTGATACTCGACAAAACATGTATCAAATCACCTGTAGATAGATCAACAATTTATATAATTAATTTTCAAAATATTGTTTTTTTTTTTTCAAGGGCGCAGGAAAAGTGCTACCTGGTGGAGGTCACAAGGAACTGGTTGATTACTCCCACGCATGCGTCCTTGACCATATTTAGCGCTACAATTCAACAATCAAATTACAATATTTAACCTTCTAACTATCTTATAAAATTCGCAAAATTGCTAATTAATTATAAAGATTATTTTTTATCATGAAAAAAAATGAAACAATTGCATAATACATTGTATATTTTTTAAAATATTTTCTCTAATGATAAATATAACATTTTTTTGAGACTTTTGCAGGTACACCAGATCGAGTAAGTTGATAAAAAAAAATTGGTATGCAGGTGCAAGCATAATATAATCCTGCCAGCCGAAACTATATGTAATCAATTAATCATTCACCTTCTCGACATGCGCAAGAATGTGCGCAAAGGATTATTATTCGAGGGGTAAGTGAAATTACAGGGACAAATAGAGAGGAGACAAAAAAAATTTTAAGCGAATAAACTGTAGCTCTTTATCGCAACATGATGGCGCTGGTTGAGCATCGATATATTTACGCATGCCACTGCCTTGTCCTCCGCCGCCGCGCACGACTCCCAGATGCTCTTTCTCAAACACACACACACACATTGTTTCGTCGATTGTGACTCACACACACGAATATATGTATAGACAGGCAGTCTCCGCGCACACACTCGCTGTTGGATTTAATTTTTTACGCTCGAAAGCCCCTTATACCCCCGCTACACTCGCCCTGGCGTTCGCTCATGTATATTTGTGGGGGTTTTGACAAGTACGCGCGCGTATTTCGCGGCCATGATCGGACCAACCGCGAACTTTGCCGAATTACCCCGAACTCCCGATGCATTGGTGTGTGAATATATAGTGCGAGCAGAGGGCCCCCTACAATTGCCGACTACGTCACTGGCTTTTACACTATACTATACTGCTGATATCAAAAGCGAATTGGTCAGTGAGCAAGAGATTTGTGTGTGTGCGGTATGTGCGCGCCTTCTCAGCCAAGAAAAATCAACGACGTGAAAAAAAAAAAAAAAAATGAAAAGTCAGTTTGACAACGAGTTGGAGGTGAATCGTTGAATCACCGTGGCGGCTGAAACATGGGAAGATCCAAGTTTCCCGGTAAGCCGCCAAAGACGGTAACCAGAAAGCGAATCAAGGTTCTTGGGCGACCAGAAGCGGCCCAAAGCGACTCTGTAACTGTCGCTGAAAACATCTATTATGGACTTTCCCACTTGAACGAGGCCTTCACCGACAATGAGAAGGTAATCCGACCTTTGTCCTCTATTATTGGCCACAATTTATTGCCAAATTTATCCTAATGCCTTCATGTCAATCGCATTTTTTCGCGACGCAGACACTTTGTTGTTGTGATCCGCCGATAGAGACGCGCACAAGGCGCCGATTCGATCGTGGGGAAAGCCAAGATATTTGGCTGTCTAATAATGAAGGTTAGGGATTGTGCCTGAGGAAATGCCAAAGAGAGAGAGGAGCTTTGCCTCGAGAGAGATTTTTGTGGCGAGGATTTAGGCTCTCAATTCATTTGATATTACTCGAATAATTCGTATTTTTCTTTTTGATTGCTCTATGCTATCATCACATAACCTCAACTTATGGTTTTTAAACTTTGTGTTTGACAGGAGAATGACCTGATTCTCCTCCTCTCTGTATAGCCTTCAATTGTTTGTTGTATTTTTTTTTTTTTCAAGCATTTTGTATCCCTTTTATTTTGCATCCAACATCCTCTATTATTTCAGAAGGTAAATTAAACAATAAATAAAATATTGTCAAGTTGAAAAAGAGAAAAATTGTAAATGTATATTTTATTTATTTATGTGTATTGCAGGAACATCCTCCATTTCACGGATTTAGCAGTAAAGAGGCCAAGCTCTCGGCGGCATATATAAAAACCCAAAATGTGGAGAAAAAGGCCTTGGATAAATCCAAAACGAGTGACAATTCAAAGGAGGATAATCAAATATTGTCGGCAGACACGGAGAATCAAAAGGACCCTTTGGAACGCAAGAAAAGCAGTATAGACACGAAAAAAAGTGATTTAACTGGCGCTAATGATGGCGATGAAGCCGCGAAAAAAACGAAAGTTTGTAAAAGTGTAAAATTTAAACGTGTTACACGTGCACCAGTTCTCAAATCTGTGAATAACATTTTGGATCGTCACCAGAGAACTCGACAACTTTCCAACAGTACGGCAAAACGTTTGCTTCAACGAGCAAAGTGTAATATTACGTCGAATAATCGTCATCAAAAAGTTCAAAGTGATACTAAACCAAACGGAGCAAAAAAATTTGTTTTACCGATGCGTAGTGCACACTCGTCGCGTGTGATCAAGCCGAACAAGAGGTTTATCGAGGAACTCGAGGAAACACCGAGTGTCGACGGTGAGAATGACACTGCGAGGCACTCGAAAAAGCCGAAAATTGGCTCGGTCAAGGCTTGTCGCCCTGAAAAACCCGCTGTCGACGTGCGAGAAAATTTGAAAACGGTCGATACAAAAAAATTACGAGTTAAATCAAAGAAAACTGCGCAGTATTTAAATTCAACCTCGTCACTATCATCAAAGGCAACAAACTGCGCAACTCTGGAAGACGAACAAACACAATTAAAATCCAATGAAAAACAAAATTTATCAAATAAATCAAAGCCCATTGATCGTAAATCAATTTCAAACGAAATAATTAAAGCCACAGAACCAAATGTAGACACTAAACAAACGACTTCTACTCCATTAAAAGTTCTTCCGGATTTTATTGTTCCAAATGTTGAGTCTTCCAGAGTGCAAATAAAATCAGCATTGCCGACAGATTCTATAGAAACTTCTACAGTAATTTTCCACGATACCGAGACACTAGACGCCGTACTTTCACGTTTAAACAATGAGGTAATTGATGGTACATTCGACACGATGGCAGTGGATGTAAGTCAGAGGCATTCAGACAACCTGGAATCCGACAGTTCGCTGTCAGAGAGCGGAAGTGAGCAGAGTAATCGCAGCGAGGACGAGCAGTCCGAGTGGACAGGAATGAAATTGGATGGTGGCAAGGTAATCTTGCGAAAAGCTAGATTAAAATTGGAGAATAAGAATTCTCGAGGCCCAGAGGGTCCATTTTCGGTTAGCAACGTTCAAAACAGTCCCTCTAGCGCCGTGAATCCCAGCATGACTGGCACAGTCAAGTGTGGAGTGTGTGGCGCCGTGCGTTTTTATCGTTTTGTCAAGCAGGCACGAAAATTTGGCATCTACAGTTGCGAGTCCTGTCGCAAATTCATCAGCAAAATAATCAAACGACAGACGTGCGCCAAATCGGCCAACAATTCGCTTTCAAATTTCCAATGTCACAAGGGTGACGGACTGTGTCTGGTGCCGCCGGTGGTTAGGAGTCAACAGTGGAACGTAATGCGGTGTGTCTACAAGGCCCGATGTCCGGCTTGCTGGTTAAAAATGTGCCTCAAGTGCTACAACATCCCGATCACAATTAAAACCGAGTTGAACACACTGTTGCCACAGTCGATGCGAGATCCCGTGATTTCTCTCGGGTCACTGAGCCCTGACGACATTGAGATGCTTGGACCGAAGAGCATTGGCGCCAAGATGAATTGGCCAGCCGAAGAACCGGTGGAAAAAAATCTCTTCAAGTCGGCAATCAGCTGGACGGGCGTTGAAACGAGACGAAAGTCAGGCTATCAAAGCAATGCGGGAATGCAGTCGAAGGATAAGATGGATTATCCAATGTCGCTGAGTAAAAAAAGGAAGAAAGACACGAGAATCAAAGTACGGAAGAAAATAAAAAATCCACTTACCCCGGTGTCTCTGTCTCCTGCCCCTGCGCCGCCTGCGCCGCCCCCAGTGAATCAACCTGCTCAGTCATTCAGACAGAGGGTGGACTTGAAGGGTCCTCGAGTGAAGCATGTTTGCCGAAGTGCCAGTGTTGCTTTGGGTCAACCAATCGCAACATTTCCACCTCTTGACGGCAAAGAGGAGGCTGAAAACTCTTCCACGAAAACTCTCAAGACCAGAGACGAAGATAAATCCGATAAATCTGATGACAATTTCAAGGAAAAAGACACGCAAAAAAATTCAGAAATCAGTTCAGTACCTGCTTCCAGCAATATTCCTCCAGCTTACACCAAGAGAACTAAATCACAACAAAATCTTTTGGCATCAAATCATCAAGTGGTAAAACGAAAAAAAATTTTTTCCCCTCCCATCGCAGTTTAACAATTTTATTTACTTGTATTTTTATCCTGTAGGTGCGTGCATTGCCTAAATCTACAGTCAGCAACTCGACACACGAGATATCCATCGACTTTTGGGAGCAGTATGACCCGGTGGACGTTGGCGCGCGAGGTTTTGCCCTCATATCATCCGAGATCTTTCACATTCCAGCAATTTGTTTTCTCTGTGGAAGTGCGGGCAAAGAGCCAGTAAGTATTTAACCGTTGAATTATCGTCTGAAACAGAGCTCAGTGTTTCAATTAATCAACTGATAATTTCAGCTGATTCACTGTCAGTGCTGCTGCGAGCCATACCACGCATTTTGCCTGGAGCCGAGCGAGTGGAATGTGTGCGGTCAAGCAGACTGGTGCTGTCCGCGCTGTACAATTTGTCAAGTGTGTCACCTGAGAACGGGTCCAAAGTTGTCATGCATTCGGTGTCGTCAGTCTTTCCATCACTCGTGCCTGTCCAAGTCGGGTGTGAGTGCCCGACTGTACAGTCCAGATCGGCCATACGTATGCCAGAGTTGCGTCAAGTGCAAGAGTTGCGGAAGTGAAGGTGTTAACGTTTATGTTGGCAATCTACCGCTGTGCTCCATGTGTTTCAAGCTAAGACAGCGCGGCAATTACTGTCCACTCTGTCAGCGTTGCTATAACGAGAATGACTTTGATACAAAGATGATGGAGTGCAACGAGTGCTCGTGTTGGGTACACGCACGCTGCGAAAGGCTCTCCGACGAGCATTACCAACTTCTGAGCTCGCTACCGGACTCGGTGGAATTTATTTGCAGTCAGTGTTCACCAAATCCCAACTCGACATGGCGCAACGCCATTGAGAGTGAGTTAAAAGCCGGATTTATCGCTGTGATCAAGTCTCTGAGTAAAAATCGCAAGGCCTGTGCAGCTCTCAAGTGGAGTCCGCGGAAAGAGTGTCTCTGCAAATCGCGAAAAGTCGAATTTACCGATGAGAAATTCCCGAGAGAGAGTACAGATGACTCGGAGGAGAGTTATGACCGATCTTCCGACTCTAATACACCAAATAGTATCAAAGTTAACCTGCTGAGTCGTTTTGATTTCGACGGCGACGACCTTCCCGACGTTCCCCGACGTGGTTTGCGGCGTTTGAAGCAGAAATTTCACTTGAAGGAGTGCTCGGTACGCGTTAAAAATTGCGTTCCAAAGGACAATCAAGACGGAGACAGTCAGGAATCAACAGATTGCCGTGAATGCCAGTGCTCAGAGCAACAGATCATCGCCAGGCCGTCGCCCACGCTCATGTCTGTCAAGCGCAAGGTTAACGGCAATGAGTACCAGTCACTTTTACAATTTCACTGTGACATGGATCACGTTGTGAGCCGGGCAAACGACGAGGAACTCATCGAGACATATCACAACTCGCTGCAGGAAATATTTCCATGGTTTGATCCAAAGCGATCGAGAATCAGCTCGGGCAGTGAATTCTCCACGCCCACAGAGGATTCGAGCAAGAGCCAAAGTTCACCGGTGTCGAAGCTTGATGATTCTATTCTGGAGACGTGGCGGGAAGAGGTATTAAAGACCTCCAAAGCCATAACTGCCAAGACGGACAATCTCTATAGCCATCTTGTGCTCGAGGATTTACGAACGTGTGCGCTGTGTAAGGGTGTGGGCGATGATGCAGAGAGCCAGATGGGTCGGCTTCTCTATTGTGGTCAAAACGAGTGGGTGCACTCAAACTGCGCATTGTGGTCCAACGAAGTCTTTGAGGAGATTGATGGCTCGCTCCAAAATGTCCACAGTGCGATTTATCGCGGTCGACTCATTCGCTGCTCCGAGTGCGGTAAAAAAGGCGCCAGTATTGGATGTTGTTCAAAAAATTGCAGCAATACATTTCACTTTCCGTGCGCGAGAAGTGCCAATTTGGGCTTCAACGATGACAAGACCATTTTTTGCTCTTCACACCTGGCCAACTGTGCAAATAAGAGTCCACAGAGTGAAGATGAGTTTGGTGTTAAGCGATTGGTTTACGTGGAGCTTGATAGGAAGAAGAAAAAGTACGCTGAACCGGACCAAGTGAAGGTTATGATTGGATCACTCTTGATTGACAGCTTGGGCACGATTATTCCGAGATTTTCCGACGCTCAGGACAAAATTATTCCCACGAATTACAAGTGCTCAAGGCTCTATTGGTCAACCGTTAATCCCATGAAGCTAGTGCGCTATTATGTGAGGAGTTATGTGCAGACGTGTACGACAGAAACTGTCGTAGATGTCGAGCACAATGTTACTATTGATCACTCGAAAGAACGAGAGACTGAGGAACGACAGAGGCTTGAACACATGGTCGTTAAGCAAACGCTTGACACAATCATTGACTCAGTTTATAATCGTGAGGTGGATGAAAATTTGGCTGAGCAAAATAACACGGATTTATTGCCTCCTGAAATTACTGATGTTATTTTTGAAGATTTACCGCACGATTTATTGGATGGTATTTCAATGCAGGATATATTTCCAAAGATGTCTTACGAGGATTTTTTAGCCATGGATTTAAAAAATGACGGAGTTTTTGGCAGTGATTTATTAAAAGATGAAATGTTATCAAGTGAAGTTGATGAAATTATTAAATCTGCGGATAATAAATTATCTCGAATTGATTCATCAGCTTCAGAATTGGGATCACAAAATGATTTATGGTTACATTTAGAGACAAAAGGCTGTGTACAAGAATTAATGGATGACTTGTTAAATTCCAAAAGTCAAAAAATCACTGGCAAAGAGTTAAAACGCTCTAAATCCGAGGTAATATCGACAAATACTCTCGTAGGTGGTTCAAGACACCATCAGCGATCGTGCAGTTTGACTTGGAGTTGTAAACTGGACGGTACTTACGGGCCAACGATGAAACGAAGGAAAATTCCCCGAACCCCCACGGCAGCCAGACCAAACGACTCCAGTGTGATGCTTATAGATCCTCCGAATGATCGACCGATGTTTCACGAGCTCCGTATACCTGAGAGTATCATGCTGACGGTAGGTCGGGCTAGCACGCCTAGTCTAATCTCCGCCGACTCCGTGAGAGAGTTGAAATACTGCTTGGAGGACCCTCCGACAATGAATCGCCGGAGTTTGGCGCCGCGAGAGGACAACAAAGACCACAAACGCCTGCTCTGGCACTCGAGATCGCAGCCGAGACTGCTGCAAGTGGATGGATCTGCGGATCCGAGTAGCGCGAGTGAGTGTAGCTCCCCGGAATACATTGTCGAGGAGCGAATTCCCCAAATTGACGGCACCATCGACGAATCCTCGTGCGAGAGCTCGACTAGGTTCACCTACTGCAACCGATCAGTATCCCCACGGACAACCGACGATTCTAAAATCTCAAATGATTCCTCGGATGTGTCACCGCGTTCATCAAACGAAAAAAATCCGAGTGAAAGCTTCAAGATCCCGCAACTCGACGGTGCAGACGACATTTCCAGTGACGACGAAAATTCGCAAAATGTCGCAGCAGCCACAGTGGCCTATGTGCCCATTTTGGACTTTGGCGATCGACCCGTCACGTGTAAGAGGTGTCAATGCACTTACCGAACCCACGACAGCTACAGCCGACATCTCAGCAATTGCGATATCATGACAACAAGCGACAGCGACTCGGAGACAATGGACAACAAAGGAGCCTCACCGGGATCTCGCTTCTCCGAGAGTGTTGGCTCACTGTCACCGCAGTTTATCACCATGTCGCCATCCGAGGGTCACACTCTGTCCTCAGAATATCCCGACATGCAGGTGACATCGCCGCTGGAGGCTTCAGTGCCGTCTCCACACCCGGCCATTCAAATAGAACCAATCGCTCAGGCACTGATTGCCCCTCAAATTCACACTCATGCCACAGTCGAGACAGTCCATCAAACCGTACTAACATCCAACGACATGATTGTACAGACGCAGTACACGCGAACGACCACGACCCTGCCCAACTCAGCAGCAACATTATCACCCGAAAACAGTGTTCAAATCACGGAAATTATTGATCCGCCGTTGACGACGAGTGAGGGTAACACGTCGAGTGTGTCACCAAAAAATAATTACGAGACTGTCGCGAGTCCGCAAGCATCTCCGACAATCTTCAACACCTTTCCGGGCATTGAGGGGGCACAAATGACTTTTCAATCGGCCAAGATGTCAAAACCAAAGTGTGCGCGAGCTCCAAAACCACGAGCAAAAATGATTAAACCTCAGATTAAACACACGTCGCAGCCAGTAGGACCTATTCGCTACCAAGCAGTTCAGAATGCGGCTCCGGTTATTCATTTGCAGCAGCCACAGCGCGCGGCCGCGCCAACGGTCATTCTGCAGCAAGTTCCATCGCCGGGGATCATGTCGGCATACGTGGAAACACTGCAGCAGCAGGCGGGACAAAACTTACAGTACATCACGACAATTGGCGGACAGGATGCGGCCTACAAGCCGCAGTTTATCGCGACAAATCAACTGGTCCCCGGGGCATACATTCAGACAGCTTCGGACAATCTTTTGGCATTGCCAAATGGCGGTATTTCCGTGCTACCGAGCGTACAAATAGCTCCAACGCAGCCGGCAGTTCTTGGCACGATTATTCAACAGCAGCCCAGTGCCATCCAGTGCGGTGTAATCTCGTCTGAGCAATTGGTACTCAGCTCTACACCGACTTTGGAGATGTTTACCGACTCGACGGGCAGTATGTTTGTCTCGAGTCAGCCCATGTACTACGGCTTAGAGACTATTGTCAGCAACACTGTCATGTCCTCGAGTCAATTTATGACTGGAGCTGTGCCGCAGGTGCTTGCAAGCAGTTACCAAACGACAACACAGGTCTTCCAGGCATCAAAACTCATGGAACCGCTTGTTGATGTGCAAACTGTGCCCACGGTATCAACGGTACAGGCGCTGACGAACGTTCCAAACGTCCAGGCAATTCAAACGGCCCCTGCTGTGCCGCCAGTTCAGAGTATTCCAGCCGTCCAAGCTGTTCCAAATGTCAATAATCTTCATGGAAGCTATGTTGTGATGAATCCCACGACTCCTGAGGCGATTGCGCCGCAAATTGCCGCACCAGCAGCTCCAATTGCCGCCCGTGGAGTGCAGAATTTCGGTCGACTGCAGTGTGCCGACGTTGTAAGGCCCAGTTTAACGTCGGAAATACGTCCGATGGCTCCGTTTGTCAGTCCTAGACTCGTTTCACCACCTCGACCTGTGCCACAGACTCTTTCAACGATTCCACGAGTTGCTGTACGTCCCAGCCCGGTCTCGCACACTGTTACGCAACCGAGTTTTGGCCAATGGAAGATCCCTGATCCCCTCTACGGCACTGAGCAGAGTATTAGCAGCAATACACGGCCCTATCTCGACTCAAAACACGTGTCGGAAAATACGAGCATGATAAAATCAAGTATTTCGTGTAATATACCGCCATTATCGAATCATTGTGTGAGAGATATTGCTAGTCAGTACGCGTGCGATGTTAAAAGTGTCCATGGTGTTTATAATAATGGTGGATTAATCGCTGGAAATACAAATTCAATTGTTTCGAACCACGTGCCGAGTAAAATTGCAACGTCGACAGCTCCAACACGTCCGATGAATCGGGTCTTACCCATGCAGGCTGTGGCACCCAAGCAGGAGATATTAAAACCTGATATTAATGTGGAAAAATTGTCTAAAGTCGAATTAAAAAGTGGAAATCACGAGCCATTGCATGAGCCAGTTAAGTCTCTTGATGATATTGGAGCAGTTGAGAAGATTTTTGAGTTGGAAAAACCATTTAATATTGATCGACACTTTGTTGATGAAGATTTAGTGGTAGAAAAATTTTTGATTGACAAGAAAGACGGTGAAAGTGTGCCTGTAGTGGTGGTAGTGGAGGAAAAATCTGTGATTCAGGATAAATCCGTGAAAAATTCTGTGGACGAACGAATAAACAGTACTGTTAAGGAATTTAGTGATAAATCTGTGGAATTAAATCAGCAAGAGATTGAGGCATCAAAGGCGAATCTCAAGATGGATGTAGATAAGGAAAAGTTACAAAATGCCTCGTTAAAAATTGTTTTACAAAAACAATTGCCGGACGGTTCGTATAAAATAACTAACGGTATGAAAAATAATATGCCGAAAATTCGATCAGTAGAGATACTGCCTTCCAAGCAAACACCTCATATAGCATCGTTACAACTGCTTCCAATCAAAAGTTTTACATTGAAAACAAATAAAATTGATGATAAGCCATGTCTGATGAGTAAAGAATCGAATTTACCGGAGATAAGGACACCTCCGGTGGCTGTTAAGAAGCCGAAGCTTGTGGCAAGCGTGAAAAAACCGTTGAAAATTGAGACGCCGAATGTAAATATACTGAAGAAGACTGAACCACGCTTAATGTATGAAGTAAAATCCCAGGATGGCTTTACACACACTGCTTCCTCCATGTCCGAGGTGTGGGACATGGTTTTCCAAGCCGTTCAGGCGGCTCGAAAGGCGCAAAATCTTCCACCACTCGCACACAATCCTCTGGTTGAAGATTTAGGCTTAGACAATAATGCCACGGTGTATTTAATAGAACAATTGGCTGGAGTTAATCGATGCGTCAAGTATAAACCCAAGTTTCACACTCTGACACCGCCGTCGTCGCCGGATACCGAGGTTTTGGCGGGATCGGTGAATGGTGCTGCTCGGGCACAGGCTTTCAAGAACCGCAAGGTCCACGACATGTTCAGCTGGCTCGCTTCCAGGCACAGACAACAGCCCAAAATGGCAACTATATCGGAAGCTGAGATGAGGAGGGCTGCCTGCACTAATCTACCCATGGCCATGCGCTTTCGCATGCTCAAGGAAACGTCTAAACAATCTGTGGGCGTTTATTACTCGCATATTCATGGACGAGGACTCTTTTGCCTCAGGGACATTGAAGCTGGTGAAATGGTCATCGAGTATGCAGGCGAAGTATGTCACTAGAATTATTTTGTCAATCAATTTCTCATTCGGAAAATCGAATTTTTTAAAAACGTATTGAAATAATATTGGTATTACTTTGTTATAGGTTATTCGTGCTTCTTTGACGGATAAACGCGAGAAGTATTACGACAGCAAACACATTGGCTGTTACATGTTTAAGATTGACGATCATGTGGTTGTCGACGCAACTATGAAGGGAAATGCGGCGAGATTTATCAATCATTCTTGTGAGGTATTTATCTGATTTAATGCTTAAAAATTTTTCTCTCGATTTTTATCAGTAATATTGATGAATTGTTTGTTTCTTTTTTTACAGCCGAATTGTTATTCAAAAGTGGTCGATATATTAGGTAAGAAACACATTTTAATCTTTGCGTTACGACGCATTGCCCAAGGAGAAGAATTAACCTATGACTACAAATTTCCCTTTGAAGATATAAAAATTCCGTGTACTTGTGGTTCACGTAGGTGTCGCAAATATCTCAATTAAATTTCAAGATGAAACATTTCTTTTTTCGAAAAATTTTCATACGCTTATTTGCAATAAATCATACGAATTGCAGCTTTTTTTAAAAAAGAATTATTTATCTTAACGATGACAAAAAATCGTTACAACGATTAGCTTGTAGAGAAAAAAAAGTACCTATAATTGAAATTTAAAGAAAAAAAATTAAAAAAAAAAAAAAAAACAAGATTTTAATATTAAAATTTTAAATTATACTTCCACACTCGGAAATGTGTAATTTCTGTGTGCTAACATTACGTGATCATGTTTTTGATTATAATGCATAATACACTTACCGGGCTTACACATAAATATTACATTTTATTATCCGGTTTATGCTTTACACTAAACATGGATTTGCGCGAAAAAAAATATATTTATTATCTTTTTTTTTTTTTCGTGTATATTTTTTAATATTTTAATAATCATGACAGGCAAATGTGCCGAGACGAGTTGAGAAAAAAATAATTAGTATCCATTGTAAGGTCCAGTGCAGACAGATAATGATAATTGTTGGGTGATGTGAATCGTATTCTTGTCTTTCAACTATTGAAATAATGTTTGATATGCAAAAAAAGTGAATGTACAGTGTATAATGAACAAAGATTTTGTATATTCTTGCTGTCTGCAGTTGGGCTAGATAAAAAAAAATAACAAACAAATCTCTCTTGTAATATATGTAATTTTTAAGAAACAATCTAACATTATTTAGACTAACTGTACGAAAGAAAAAAAAGATAGACTTTGATAGCTGATGGGAGCATTGAAAGCGATATGAGGAGTTAATTAAAAACGAAAAAAAAAAGGTTACAGTTGTTCCTGTAGGAATTTTTGGGGAAATGTCCGCAGGTATGCCTACTTTGGCAGACATTGATTATAAAAAGCTTCAACCCGATCGACTAAAGAGGGAGAAAGCAATATTCGCCTTTCTTATATAAATATAAATATATTTATATATTATAATGTACACATTAAGTTTGCAATATAGCATCTTTAAGCGATGGATATATAATATTTCGGTGCAAACTCTACGTGGGCATTTTTTCAATATATTTTTTTTCCATGTTTATTTATCCGCCAATTATTATTGTGCTTCCACAGTGAATAATAATTTTTTGAAATTTTTTTTTTTTTTTATTTATAACGAAAAAATTCAATGAAATATGATTGATGTATTTGCACGACTTCGGAAAATCACATTTGCATATTCGTTTTTCAATTTTAACTTTACATATCAATTATTTATTTGTTTTTAAACATTATTTTTTTGAGGTTTTAAAATGATTTATTTTACACTCGGTCGGATTTGTCATCAATTTTTAATATATGCTTGAAATATACATATATATATTTATAGGTTTTCTATATGCGATTGTTCATTATATAAAAAAAAAAATGCCATCGCGATTTGCCTTAAATTCGTAGTTTATCTACGCTTTAACTTGGTGATAGATAATAGGAATATTTGAACAGCTTAATTTAGATATTTTTTGATCGAGAGAGTGTGTGAGAGAAAGAAAGATAGAGTATATTATGTAATTTACATCGGATATAATTATATCCGTTAAAAAAAAAAGAAGATATAACGTAGAGATATGAGTGTGAAAATAAAATGGAAATTTTTGATAGTAAGAATGATCAATATCTGCCGAGGTAGACGTCCCTTTAATTTCTGGTGCTCTATAGACACCGTTAAGTGCACTTTTCATCAATTAAATAATTAAAAACGAGGGGGAAAAAGCAGAAAAAAAAAAGAATTAGATGACTTAGAGTAAAAGAAGAGTTTTTGCAAAGATGTTTTAGTGATAATCTATATGAAAAGTAATAATAATAATAATAATAGTAATAATTAACGGCATAATTTTTTTTTTAAGTTAAAGAAAAATGCATAATACGAAGATGATATTGAATTGATTGTGAATTATTTAAAGAAAATAATAATATAAGATATAAATGATGGCAGGAACATTATTTTGAGGGGGCACAGACGTACATTTTTTAAATCGGCCTGGTTTGGTACAAAATATGTAAGATGAAAACGTCGAGCGGTGAGCAAGAGTGTTGTAAAAAGTTTTGGGGGAAAATGGGAAACTTGTTCTGGTCACGAGAAATTGCCATTTCTTTTTTTTTTCTTCATTTTTATTTTTTTTGTAGTAATTTTGATTTTTTTTTTCATTAATAATTATCAATAATTAATTGAGATAATAGATAACTATATATGGGAGATGAATATTGTTAATATAATATAATTAATTTGAAAATCTGTAAAGATTAACAAAATACACAGAAGGTAAAAAAATAAGTTACGTCAAAATATAATAGCAATGTTAGATATTTTATTGATATTTATTGATATATAAACGATATGATTCGTAATTCGATAAGATCAAGAAGTACTAACTATATTATAAGATGATAATTAATTATAAAACTGAGGAACAAAGAGGACAATGCTTAAAGAGAGAGAGAGAGAGAGATATTATGAACAAAAAAAATATTGTTTAACATTTTAATGCAGAAAAATGAAACAAAATTCGTGTTTCTTATTTGAATATCTTCGCATAGAAATTTTTTTTAATTATGATTCATTTAATGGGTTTATTAATGGAAAAAATTGATTTTTTCAAAATTTGATTTTTAGGTATTTTATCCGGGATTTTAAATGTTTTTTAAACAATTTTTTTCGTATTTGAAAAATATTATTTTAACTAAGCGACTTGCCGTTCAAATAGAAACACACTATATTTTCCAATTATTCAGAATAAACAAAAAAAAAATACAGATCTATTATGAATATATACATGTACACATATAAAAACTATTATACATAGCAATTAAATATCTGCTTGCTCCACTGATGACATAGCTATAATATTGTCCGACCGAATAATTTTTGCGTGCTTTTGTAATAGGTACGAATTCTCCCCGACACATCTTGCCCGACAAACAATTCATGTATTATATTAACAATGAAACGTGTAGTATTATAATTTTGTCCGGATTTTTATTTTATTTTTTATTTTACATTTAGTTGAACTTTTCGTATGAAAATCATCGTTTGTATGAATTAAGCGCAGCTTAAATTTTAATTTTTACACACAAAAAAAAAACAAACAGGGGTGAATAATTGAGGAATGGAATTTTTTTTTAACAAAAAAATATATATTTAAGAAAGATAAAAAAAAAAAACGCTTCACAAATTATTATTTCAGTGTCTAGAATGAATTGTAGAATTTTTGGACATGGTATATATATATATATGATAGATTTCTCTAAACTTGTAAGTTATAAAAAAAAAATGAAAAAAACAAAAAAACAAATATATATTGAATGGCTTGAATGGAGGAAGAAAAAAATTGAAGGATTAAGATATAATAAAAGAAAGAAAAAAAATTGAAAAAAATTATCTGTGATTATCAGTCATAATAATCTTTAGCTCGACATATTTTTTAGACAATATTTTTTAGAAGATTACAAAATTTATAATATACCCCTATTATTGATATAGTATTCGATCAAATAAAAAATACGCATTGCATTATTAAAAGAATGGACGTCTTATATATGCAAGAAAAAAAATTGAAATTTAAGAGTGAGAGAAAAAGAGAAAGAATAATAATAAAAAGTTATGACAACTGTTTACAATTAAAAATTATCGATAGTTGAGATCGGCTGTTGTAAAATATGTGTTTGGATAAATCAGATATACTTGTATATGTTCACTTTTAATAACTCATTGTCAAAAATTAAAAGTGTGTGTGTTTTAAAACTTTTTTTTTTCATGGAAATATTCAAGCAACTCGTATGTGCACTTGATTGCACTTGAAATACCCATTAATTCCCTGCAAAAACAGAAATGAGTACTAGAACAAAGGCAAAAAAAAAATTGAAATATAAATTAATGTAATGAAAAATGTGACAATGAATGGCTCTCGTGTACTGTCATCTCATAAAATCCACTACAAATTGACCGCAAAAAAAAAGTATTGAATAATCGTATTGCATTAGCCAGAAAATATTATGTGTACCGCATTAGCAAAACACATTTAACCGCTTTCATCACACAGGCATGTCTACACACATCTCACACGCGTATACCCATGTTTTCTAATTACATATGTTTTGTTAGTATTATATGAGAAGAATAACACAATAAAAGAAAAGAAAAAGAAAAATCCTACGAATAAAACTATAATCAATTCTCTTTTATTGATCCTTAATAAAATTATCTGCAGAGTTCAATGAAAAGTCTGACTATTTTTAAATATACTCGTTGAAAAATCTGAGCTATCGCATATTAGCGATAACATATAAACTCGATACTCACTATCATAAAAGGCAAAAAAAAGAAATTATCTCGTACACATTTTAAATATCGTCGCATCGTAATTAGTTTCAACACAATGCAATATATATCTTATCACTCCCTTTGTTCGTTTTCCCACAGTCAATAGTGTGTACCAATGTGGCAATTAGTTGTACTACTACTATGGATTATGCAAAAAAACACAGGAAAAAAAGGTAACAACAAGAGGCACGTGTTGGCTCGTTTAGCATGTCAGTGAATTTATAAATTGCGATTGACTCTGCAGTAAATGCCCTGACAAACAACCGTTGACTCATTGGGAGCTCTACTACTACCGTTTCAATTTAATTATCATCAGAGAGAGCAAAAAAAAAAGTCAGCTGTAATCCATGGAAAATGTTGGATTTTGGCGAATTAACAAAAATCAACTTGAAAAATCTACAACACGTGGACCTATTTCGAGGCACAATATAGAATTCATGGAAGTATATCGCATGAAAATCTTTGTATGACCATACAAAGTCATGTGTGTACATGTTTGGTGTAACCAAACATAAATCATCAGGCTTTTGTGATTCGGCATGCGAGGCATGCGAGATTGTGAGCAAAACAGTGGACAAAGTGTTATTTTTAAACCATTGACGCCGTTGATTCCTGTTTGCCCACACTTTACGCTAAATTCTTGAAAGTCTTGGCACCAAACGATGGCGATTGTCGCGACCTAACCCGCCAGTCAGTCTGTCGATAAATCGCCACATAACACACACACGTCGGCGGCGGCATGATGATGAATCTGTAAAAGGGGGAATTCATTATCTCAATACAATAAGCAATGACTCATAATATCTAGTAGTTCATATAACATATGAACTCTCTGGTGTGGCATTGATCGAAAAGTTAACCTCACAATAAATTCGATAAGCCGGACACTTTCCGCAAATCCAATAGAGATCAAACGTTAAATATACAATATCTTTCACCCTGAATTATGCCTCACATTTTCCACGTATATCGTGTGTTGGTGCCCCACGGCGATGGTGTATTAGTCACCTCAAGGACGTTGTCAGTAATTGGGATAGGTCGGCCATGTATATTGTGGCGCGATAGGTGGCGCGCGCGGTAAGACGACGGGAAACTGCGAACGCCGCCGAAGATTTGTGCAAATGGCGCCGGGCTGGTAGCGTCGCAACTGAGCCGCTCTCGCAGCCATTGCGTGCAGCGTCGTGCTTTAGGTTGGTCGTGTGCCATTTTACCTGTGAATTTGTGTGTTATTCAATGCGACAATCACACAGAGTGAAGTGTATCAAGTGTGCATGGTGATATAAAACGTGAAAAGTGCGAGGATAACTAGACCTTGCTGCACAGGGTACGACAACAGCGCAAGGATCATCGCCGAGGAACGCCTACGCCTTTGTTCGAGGAGTTTCTTCAGCGCCACTGCCTCAGGTATGAAAATATCCAGGGACGAACGTCCTTGCCTGGAGTACCCTCACACAACAACTTCATTTTATATTGTATATTATTGTCCTAGTGTGCGCAAACTAACCTTAATCGAGCACAAGCCAAGTGTACTCTCTATTGCCCTGCAAACTCATTATCTCACTGATACTCGCAACAATCGTCTCATTACGCAAAAAATACAAGTTTTTCCCAAGTGTTTGGCGAGTAGTTAACGCGTCTTACTCGTGCAAATGAAAATGTAATTAAGCTCGTCACGCTTCGCTGTAATACGAAACAAGTCTAATCTCTACTTTGGAGTGTACTAATACCACGCTCACGCAATATCCAAGGGCTCTAATTAATTATTACCAATGCTCTGCGCCCGGCTGCAAAAAAATACAACACCTTACTCTCGTCGACACTCGATATGATACTAAATATTCCTTTTGCGCTTGGGCGTATTAGGGGGCTCGTTGCAGCCAGCTTTAATCGGTTATTCAATGAGTGGTTGGGCATTGTTAACGTCTTGCCGACCGAGATCCACTTGGTTAATGTATATGCAACACTGTATAGGAGATATCGAGCAAAATGATTGCTATCCACGCGATCCGTCGCGTGCCTAGCAACCGCATTCATTCAATTATTCCTGTACTTCGATTCTCCTTCAGTTTGCCCACGGCCCCCATCCAACTAATCACTTGTGTACAATGGTTTTTTGAAAATGATTTTTTTTGTCTCATGCTTTTTCAAATTCAATGCTCTCAAGGTCGCTCTGACGGCCACCACGATCACGACGACACAAACCACAGGCAGGATTGGTGGGTGTCGTTGACACTTGGTTACATACCTACTCACGTAGTATGTACATGGATCGAAGTAAAAACCTGTTCGCGACGCATACTGCCGTTCCGGATGAATCTTGACTTTTATTTTTAACACTCTGTTGATATGCACTCTTAAAAAACTTACTCTCCGTTCGTCTCTCTGACAAAATTCCTTTGTCATTGTCGCGGTTTTCATGGGGGTTACTCAAGTGTTTAATTATTTATCGTGTTGGTAAAACAATATTGAACAAAATTACACAATTTTGCGTGGAATATAATTGTAAGTGAAAATTAATTAACAAGGTAGTATTAAGTATACGTTGATTAACATTTGGATATTATTGTAAAATAACTGATGGGGGAGTTTTATGTGTACATATTATCGCGCGCCTTATTTCATAATATGCGCAACACTGCTCATGTTTAAGTGCATGAGATCTTTTTTGATTTCTCGATGAAACAAAAGAACTTTCGCCGTGGTTGTGTACTCGCGCGCGCGGGTCACCGGGCGCGGCATGTGTATATAATTTCTACATGTAGGTATGTATACAGCCAAGTGCAATATCGTGAAAATTTTCAGGACCGTAACGACCCATGCTCACGCGCGTACGCTCTCCATATCAATTTTATTTCTGATGACCGCCTCGCTGACCCTTTTTAATGCGTCAATTGAACTATCACCTAGAACGTTCATTTATACAGATCAATCATTGAAATTCACATCATCCCACTGTGATGTAAAATTATATTTTGTTATCTTGTCACAATAATAGGATGAGTAAAAATTATACGCCATTTTTCAATAACGTCAGGACTATCATGTCAAAATGAGTCGGATTGTGTTGATTTTTTTGTCAAATAGCAGGGAAATTACTTGATTCTCAGGATAAATGACAGTAATTAATAAAATTGAGCAATTATACAGTAATTGGAGTGATTTAAAAATATATGTCGAATGCCGTTGAGCCTTAAAATTAGGGTTTATAGTGTTTCAGTAATTCAGGTTTTTTTTTAGAATAGTAATTAATCGCTAAAATTATATCACCTTACTCCTTTCAAATGGGCACATGATGAAAAAAATGAGTTTTAGAATATGTTGACATTGATAAAAAAATTTTCCACCGTTTTATCTCGATGATTTTGTTAGTTTTTTAACGATAACTCGATAAATAAGTAAAATAACAAAAAATGTCATTAAAGTTAAATGATAGAGAATAAAATTTTTTACAAAAAATGTGAAATAAAATTTTTTGTAACTTGCATAGGTTTTTAAAAAATTTTCGATTTTAAAAAATTCTTATTTTTTAAAATATCTCGAAAATAAATTAAAATTTCAAAAAAATTTATTCTACCTTTTTTACAAGGAATTTAATTTCCCATTATTTATCATAAGTAATATTTTTCATAATTTCGCTTATTTACAGAGTTATTGAAATATTAAGTAGAAGTGTTTTGCTATGGCGGAAAAATTTTTAGACATGACAAATGAAGAATTTGAAATTTTTTCCCCTCGTTCTACCTAAGTTTGAGTGAGTTTGTAGGTCAGTATAGAGAGAATAAGGACGCGGACAATGATGAATCCCCTGCCCCGCTACTGAGTCTTTCACACGTACAGCACTTGCTCTCGGATCTTGATAAAATCTGTTGCTAACCGCCGCGCAACGCTGTATGTCTTTCATATGTGCTTACACACGACTCAATGTTGTGGCTTCAGTGCATCGCGTCTCATTATACCGCGAATATGTCTCCATATCGGCATTAATGCTGTTCACACGGGTCTACACGTGGTTTGTCCACTTTTTTTCAGTGTCGGTACGGCGACTAGACACGTGAATGCGTCTAGTTGCATTATTGTAGACACATCGGATAGACGGTTGAGATGAGTCACAGTCGTTTTATTGCAATGACAGTCTCGCTACACATAGTTGGTAGTATTTTTCTTTTTACTAGGAGCTTTTTGTAGGAATTTATGCTGCAGTTAAATGGGTATTGATTTTTGTAGACAGTGCAGGAGTATTTTAGTAAGACCTCCCGCTGCTCCTTCCGTATGGTTATATATTCCTATTTATACAATTGTCATGCTTAGTGCTGATCGTGTGTCTGTGTATGATAAGGTCGATTGCCTAGTGCCCTATTTCGCGCGCCCGACATGCCCAGCGGGAACTTAAAATATGAAACTGCATTTATAATTGATGACGATACTCTCATCTCTCTTTTTCTTGTAATATACTTTGTCGATAAAATATGTGAGGCTTTTGTTTTTATTATCTGCAAAGAGCTCGGCCATATTAAAACTTTGATTGTCTGCAGTCGCGCTGATATTAGGTGATTTCTTAGGGTATTTCTTTTTTTTTTTTTTTTTGCAACTTTATATTGAAAACGTTAAAAGTCATGAGGGAAAATTGATTTTGGGAAATTTTCTTTGTGACTAAAATAATATGATATCAAAAAAGTAATTATTCTTTTTTTATTACCGGTAAAAAATCGAAAAAATGAATTTTCAATTATTTTTTAATTTTGTTTTTTTGGTGGATAAAGTACAAAAAAATATATTTTTTTCGTGATAAAAAATTGATTAGTTGTAATTATAAATGAAATTATATTTTGGGATATTTACTTGATATTTTGTTGGAAGATTATAAATAATTTATAAAATCTATGGCGCGACAATCTTATGGGTTTAGTCATTCTATATAGTTGTGACATAAGGGGAAGGGAAGATTTAAGAGGCAGAGAAAGTATATATCTGCATTGTACAGTGTGTCTATATATAGTCTTCAAGAATGTAATCTTATATATGTACATCAATTCGGAGAATACGTGAAGCTTATATGATGATCCATGATGTTTGAAAATTCAATCAAAATATTATTTCAAAGTATTCCTAGAAGGTTTTCACAAAATTCTCATGTCAGATAATTTAATTGAAATTCTATTTTTTCAAGTTATAATAATTTTATTGCTTTTGAGAAAAATCGTGCAATAGAAAAAACTGTGTATAAGAGTATAGATATACTATTAGGGGAGGGGAAAAAAGAATTACTCACGTTTTAATATGTATATGTTGTGAGTTAATGGAGAAAAAATATAGATTAGGTAACCTCGTGTGTGAGCCTTGTTAGAGTCAGCACATATAAGCATAAATATCTTTCGAAATTACTCACTTATATGCCTTATCTCATACTCATATTACTTTTATCTCTATATAAATTTATTTTCACTGTTTTGATCTAAATTATTTTTAAATAATTATATATCCGCCACGTCCATAAATATTTTTGTGGTTCATCGAACTGATATATTAAAGACAATTAAAAATAATATGTCATTGCTATAAAAAAAAAAAAACATCTTAAAAAAATTTTAAAAAATAATCTTGATGTTTTTTTAATTGTAATAAAAATTTTTTAACAGTCTTACTCTAGGAAAAAAATATATTTAAAAATAATAATAATAATATAATTAAAAAAATTGATTTTGGAAAAATTGTAGAATGGATTTTTTTTTTTAATTTAGGCAAATTATTCATCATATGAGTATAAATGAAATATAACCATGTTTTTGTGATTACACACTTGCTAATTATCGCTACGAATCGTATACAGATATAATACGTGGCACACTCTCTGTGAGAGTGAACATGAAAATGCCTTCGAAGGTATATATACGGTATATGTATTGAAGAGGGGCAAAGAACGCATACTCAATGAATTGACACGTGACGTAGACACAATCAATGAACAATAATTTCACTTGGAAAAAATTTTTTAATCCATTAAACAATAGAGATATCAACAATGTATTTGTAACAATGTTGCGGGTATTGATCGGTCGATAAAGCAAAACCATTTTGGTATCCAGCATCGATTGGAGTATTTTCAAGATATCTCTTGATTTTCTCGGTAATATACCTGACAGATAATTAAATTATCTCGTTTGTGAATATAACGACATTATAGTCATTACAGTGCAGTTCAAATGTCCCTAATAATTCATATCACTTGTCTATATATATAGATATTGTCTCAAGAGGATTTTACAGCTCTCAGGCACATTGCCTGATTCTCATTTATCTCGTCTTCCACTCGGCTTGTGAGAATATACTCTCGTACGTCACTCTGCTGCATACTCGTGACGTTTATTCTTGCGACAGGCCGTGCGCGCGGTCTCAACCGATCGATCTGATGAGTTGTAAACGTCAAATGTTATTTTAGCCGCACGCCGGACGAACAAAAACCTATACAGACACTCGTCTGCTGCTATATACCACTACATCACTCAATATATACACACATACCGGGAAAAAAAATTGATTAAATATTTAGACATATTTTTGCATTGAAATTAATCATCAGAAATTTATAAAAATAATAATATCTGACAGAGAAAAAAATTTGTTTCAATGGCAAAATTACGTTTTTCATTCGTTTTATAATTTACATTTTTAACAATTGTTTTTTTAAAAGAGAAATTTTTTAAAAATTAAAATTTCCAATTTTTAACCTTCATAAGGGTGACTTAATTTTTTTTTTTCTGTGATATTAATCACGTTTATATATGGATAAATATCTTGGTGGAATTTGTCATGTTATCACTGCTCGTGTAATAATTTTATTTGAGACTATATTAATGACACTTTACACACATGGAAGCGACATGGCATGCGAGAGACATCGATTGCCTTCAATGCAATCAATTACAGTAGTGACTCTAGACGTTTTATGACTCCTAACAATGTGTCGCTACTGCACCTTGGCGATAACACACTCCTCCCACTCTCTCTCTCTCTCTCTCAATAGAGTGCCTATCGTTTGGCTGAGTATGTAAATTATGTCGATAAATATACATTCCGAGTGGAGATGCCGCGCAGATTCGTCCATTATTTAAATTCAATTTTACATTTATTTATTCAGACGATTATTAAAATGGCTCGCTGACTCTGCTCTTACTTCTGCATTTTTTTTTTCTCTTTTTTGCATGATATTTCTCTGTTATATAGATTAAAAACCTACCCCCTCGCGCGCGCGCCATCAGCGGAATATTCACCTATTTTTATCAACCCTTTTTCTGTGTGATCCATATGCGTTTCACGTCGAGTGCGTGTGATAGAAATAACTGCGCATGCCCCTTTGGAATTTTATTTAATCGAAAAACGACGAGCTACACACGGAAATAATTTTGTTGTAATTATAAAAGAAAAGAAAAAATGTTTTTTCATAATTTTTGTATAATTCAGTGTATTGAATTGGCTCGTTTGGCTTATGAAGGTCGTTTGTATGCTTATTATTACATGCTGGATAATTATATGTAAATACATATACTGCAATATGGTTTATGTGTTTTAAAAACCGGTAAAGGGATCATATAAAATTTTCCGACTTTCAGCCAAGATAATTAAACAACTTTAAGATTAATTTTCATAAATGAAAGTTTAATTTTTTTGTTACTATATTATCTATTAGTTAGACTAGAATTTTTTTAATTCACCAATATTTTTGGTTTTTTTAACCCTTTTTTTTTTTATTTTTCCCCGGATAAGTATATTCGTTTTTAAAAATTTGGGTAATATATTTTACAAATAAATATATACCGTCAGCCTAAGGGATGACAAAGGGTGAAGTAATTTAGTTTTTTAAGGGTTAGAAAGACACGACACGCCCTGACGTACAAAGCGCGGCTTTCATCCTCTGCTGTCCGCATCCACGGGATGAACTTCAAGTGCCCGGTGCAAGTTACTATAAGCATGAATGGTGCTGCTCGCCAGCGCTGACGGCACGACAGACCTCGGGAGCCCCTCATTCATTCCTCGCTGCTCCCTGAAGCCGCTCAAACAATTTAATCGCCTCCATTAATCGTCTATTGAGCTGTTTCGTCCCTCAATCGCATCTTCTCCATCAATTTAATAATTTTCTCTCTCAAATTATCACTGTCACACTTGAAAATCCAAAAAAATTCACACGAAAAAAAATTTTAATTTCATTTTTTTCCTCATCGGGAGCATCCCCCTTCACGATGCGTTCCTGGTGCTCGTCAAACTTCGGCTCACTTCGGCCGGCGTGGGTATGAATAGCCGTGCAGTGATGTAATTACTCTTAAAACCCTCAAAATAATCTCTAGATTTTTAAAAAACCCACACAAAAATGATTTATACAATATTAAATCCCTCGTTAGTTGGTAAAAAAAAAAAAATTATTAGAATTATTTAGAATTTTTTAAATTTTATAGGCGGTTGAAAAAAAAAATTGGATTTTCCCGCGGCGGGGTATTTGGTGAGCGCGCGCCGCTCCTGATGACGTCGTGAGACTCAAACCAGTGCGCAAGCCGTGACGCGCAGGTGTCTCTGGTTGGGCAGCAACACAGACAGAGTACAGAGGCAGTAGCGCATCTGAGTCGCGGTGAGGCACGACGACTCTTCAGCTGATCTCACGTTGTCCCGGGGGGGTGGTTTTATAGGCCGGTGGCAGCAGTCATGAATGTGTGTACAGCGATCCATAAAAGACAGCCGAGCAGTGTGTAATTTTCAGCGTGACCTCGGGTGCAACTTATCGAGAATATTGTGTGTAGACATGAGTGGTTGAAATAGGGGGGCAAAATCGCCCACACACAGGACAGTTAGTGTGTCGTTTTATTGTGTTTTGCGTGTTGTGTGCCTGTATAAACACGTCTGGTCAACATACGTCAGTGTGTACTAAGGCGATCACAGAGGAAGGAAGTGGCGATTGTCCGCGTGTGGAATAAAAAGAGCATGTGCAATGACAAAAACACCATGTCAATAATAATATTCAGGATTGTTCATCCACCTAAACACGGTAATATATTTTTTTTTTTATCATTATTCTAACATGTCATTTTTGGCGTGTTAATTTTTTCGTCGTTTTTTTTTAAGACATTTAAGATGGTTGGCAATGATTTTGCACACGTTTATTTACCCGCGGAGTAGTCCACTATATTTTTGCGAGGGCAGCAGCATGGCAGACATGAGCGTGGATACGCGACGTCGTCTCTACTCGCTCGCGGCTGCCTACACGCAAGCGTACGCTCTGTTATATTACTTGTGGGCCGTGTAGATGGAGAAACACGAGTTATTGCGAGAGTATGTGTGTATAGTATATGCGCGCGTGGTGATCTCTGCGCGCGCGCCGCCATCTTCTCGCTTACTCGCGCCCCTGTATGTTGAAGTTTTATTCATCTTCCTCTTTCTCGTTTAATTCTATATGCACTCCTTTTTCTCCGCCATCTCCGCACACATACACCGCACTTTCACTGTCTCCCAAGTGCGCGAGTAGAGTGTGGCGCGTGTACGACCTCTCTCCGCGCGCGTCTCTACTCTGATGCTTATACCTGTGCAGGAAGAGACACCAACACGTCTAGTCGCACACACTACACATTTCTCTGTCTCCCCCGTCTATTTATACATTCGCCAAATAATCTTATTTTCTCAATCTCGCCACACCGACATTATATATTATGCCTGTTGATAATTTGCCAGAGTATATCAGTGTACGGATTTTTTATCCCGTCAAAATCACGCTCTTCTTTCTTCTTCTACACCCCCGCGCTTATTTCATTCGCTCATGCACACGCCAATGATTGTCTGTCCTTTGTGTTCTGTATGTGTATATACATGTATCGCACGCGCATGGCCGCCGGGGAATGTTCTCACAATGGGCTGATCGTGTTAGTGAGCGACCGACGCCGAGTGCGACGGACCACGAACGCCAAGAAGGCGTCCCACTGCCGCGCACCGCGACCCTGCGCATGGTTTCACACACTATTCCTTTAAATATCATGGTTTAGTTTTTTTTTTATGGGTGTGATTTTGTTAATTTATTAGTGTTTATTCACGCTCGTTAACTGTTCGTTGATTTAATTGATTTTTTCAAATGATTTTTATTGTTTTGTGTCCCAAGTAGTTTTGATACTCTGCAGGTTCATCAAAAGGTGAATAAAGTTATTAGTTTTAATTTTATCTATATTTTTTTTTAATTTTGAGAAATAGAGAAAAAATTTATTGGAGTAATTGTTGGATGTTTTTTTTTTGTGGGTTTTTTTGTATGCATTTTGTGAGGAGGCTGCTTGCTGACGCGATGATTCAAAGTTTGTACGCGCAAGCATGAAGAGAGGCTACTATACTCGTACGCGTATTGTAGTAGCACATACTTGAGAGCGTAAATATATATTTACAGCTCGAATCGTCGTTCCACAGGATAGTCAACTCGGTATAGTGCTGCTTGCACGTGTTCTTGCTCACTTGGCAGCGTTTTGAATCACCAGAATGTTCAATTCTGCAGCTTGCAAAGATAAAAAATATAGTTTACTTATTTTAAAAATTTTAATTAATCTTTAAATTTATGTTTAAACATTTAGAAATAACATTGAAGAATTTTATTCGTTCTTTTAAGCAGGAGATTAGATTTTTTGAATCAGAAATTTATTTATATTGTCGTTTTATAGGATTAACTTCAAGTTAAATAGGGGCATATTGTGTTGTTAGAGAAAAAGAAACAAATTTTAAAGCAATTAATCTTTTGATGAGTGATGTCGAAAATTTTTTCGAGCATTGGGTTGTTTTTTTTTTTTTTACATGACCTTGGATTAATGTCTGTTGTGACAATGATCATCAACGGAGTTTTAATCACTTGTTTACTATTTTCGTTATTGGTTTTCGTGAGACTCTATATACTTACATGCTATAAGACACACTTATATGCTATTTCGAATGATATCTTCTACACTAAATTTGGAATATTTTAGTATGTATTTATAATTTTTTTTTTGTATAGCTGGTTTTATAAATATTTTAAGTCTCTTAAAATTTATTAGAATTTTGTTTTTCTGATTTAAAAAAAGAAAAAAAAAATTGCTTTTGTTCCGAGAAATAAAGATGATTAAAAGTTGATTATACGACTTTTTTTTAGATACAATAAAATTGATAAAATTGGATTTTTAGATGCTTAACACAAGTAATCTATTGTTTTATTTTTTTTTTATGATTTATTAATATGTTTGTACTTTGGAGTACTATATAATGGTTATTTTTAGTTTTAATTAAACATTTTATTTGTTTGGACTAAATAGGTCATACTTAAAGACACTTTTTTTATCATTCTCATACTCGTAATTTTGTTTTTTTATGGAAAATAATTGAAATATTGATTTTTTTTCGTGTGTGTTATTTTGTTTTTCATCTTTTTTGGATATTTTTTTCACGTAAAATAGAGAAAAATCTTTAAAATTCAAGAAGTTATAGAGAATTATATATGGCCAAGTGACGCCCCAAGAGTAAACTGTTGGAAACTTTGAATGTGTCTTTTGAAAAATCACTTTTTTCAAACTTTCAACCGCGTGACAGCAAAAAAAGAGTAGAATAATTTTAATAAATAAATTCTCAATCTCTTGGTGCTGTAGTATATCATTAACATTTATTCCTAAAGCCTTAAGTGGGAAAAATAAGTGGTAGTTTATAATTTAATGATTGAAACAACAAAACGGTTAAGAGAAATTTTTTTACTATCCCTGTGTCACGCTATTGTTGTCGAACTTTGTACTGAAATAAATGTCTAGCCGTCCATCAGTCAAAATGTGCGTATTTTTCAAGCGTTATTTGTCCAAATAATTAAATTAAACATTTTTTTTTTTTAATAATATATAAAGATATGTCTAAGAATTAAATATTTTAATAAAGCAATTTTTTATCTGTTAAAAATATAAAAAGTTGTTGGTTTTAGTTGGGATATTAAAGATTTGAAGTGTTTCTACATTGTTTCTTTTTAATAATAAAATTTTTTTTGTTGATAAAATTGTAGCAGAGCATATTTATTTAGATTTCGAATAAAATAGGGGTTTTTATAAGTTTTAATTGTCGAGTGAGGGAGAGGAAAAAAAGTTGATGATAGACAGACAGATTAGTTGTAAACTTTGACATTTTACAAGTTATCAGATTTTTATATAGTATGTAGTATAAGACAAAGTCGATTGCACATTCATTGGAGCCTAGTATCGATTTACTCTCGCGTCAATATGCACGTCATTCTGGGGCATTTTATTTTTACGTTGCAACACACGCAATCAAGTCCACGTGTTTACGGGGCGCGTCGATTCATGGCTGGCGTAACTCTGCGCGTTGCCCGTCCATTGATTCACGCCAACGAGATATGTATATACAATGCACTTTGTAGATAATACGCAGACGCTCTTATAAAAATAATATTTTATCAATTATATTCGTTTAGACGATCATAATGATCAAATTGCCTTTCACAATTCAATTTAAATCAATTTTTCAATGGATTTAATAATAAAAATAATCGTAATTTATAATAAAAAAGATTTTTCGTTATTTTACCCACGGCCGGCGTGGGTATGAATAGCCGTGCAGTGATGTAATTACTCTTAAAACCCTCAAAATAATCTCTAGATTTTTAAAAAACCCACACAAAAAAGATTTATACGATAATGATTTATTTTTTTTTTTTATTTTTTTTTTTTTTTATTTTTATTTTCATTTAAAAATATAATACATTCTTTCGATTGTGAGTAATCGTCAAGAGTTTTAATGATAAAAGTCTATACAAATAGAATTTAACACAATAAATTTGATCAAGATAAAAATTTTTATTTCAAAATACACAAGTATATGTGTAAGTATATAACTTAGCTAGATAAAAAAAAATATTTTTTGTTGTTTTCATAGATTGTAAGGTTAAATAAAATTCTAAGATGGATTTTTTTAAAAACTTTAATTATAAAGCGTACAAAATGAAAAATTAATTGCTCCACAGTGAAAAAAAAAAAAAAAATCAAAATATGAATTTTGGATTTTTTTCTATTTCTAAAAATATTATTAATATCACTGCCTTGAGGAATTATCGAATAGAGTAATTAATTTTTATCCAAAAAATTTCTACCGTTGAATTGTATTTTTTATCATCCACTGTGATCAGTAAATTTTCACTTTTTAGAGATTATAATGTACTTTGCCTTGTAAAATAATCGACAGTAGTGATCTAGAGTGTTTTTTTCTTTATTGTATTCAGAATATGTAATCGCTAAAGACGGAAAAAAAAAAATCATCGGTGCAGAGTTTCAAGTTACTTCAAACAATCTTCTGCTCATTTTCTACCGTCTTCTGTATCTTTTACGTTTATTTCTGATGTACAGGTATGGCTATTGGTTCTAAAAGTAGATCAAATATACCCTGAGAAAATCAGTTCCGCCCTGTCGTTTTTCCAAGAGCACACTTTTCGGTGTAATTTATACGTTGGACGCGAAATCGTCACGTAACCACCGTGTCGTTCAGTCGTTGTTCTGTCTTTTATTTAACTGCACAACACCGACATTGTGCTTTGAAGCTATATCGCCAATGAACAAAACTATTCACCTCGGCCGCCCGGGACGAACTCAAGAGTCTCGTATTATTATATTTTACTCGACCTATTGACGAGATATTGGTTTCAGCTATCGCTTACAAGTTCTTTAGATGTTCGCTCAAAAAAAAAATATAGCCACGCACCTCTCAAAATTTTTACGCCTCCGCAGGTGTACAATTTAAATCTTCAAAGTGTCAATTCCGTGCTTTCCAAAATTTGAACATGAAAATTTTAATTTTTATCATTTATTTTTTCATCATAATCCGTCATTCACGCAACGTTGAATAAAAATATTTAAACTATATTGAAAAAAATATATTCAATTAAGATTGAATGTTTTTTTGTGTCATATAAATTTTTTTTTTCAACAGATGAAGTTGAAATTTGATTCTGAAGTGATTGACTAAAAAAAATCTAAATTACCAATGTTATTAGGTCAAAACAATTAAACAGTTGTTTTTCACATAATCTTTAAATTATTATCAAGATATCACAGGGTATTAATTTATCATTAAATATTTATTTATCGTGGTTAGAGTCGTGAACAAAAATTTTGTAGGTCAATTATACATGTTTTTAATCGTTTAATTTTTTTTTATCAATTAAAAAACCGAAAAGATCTAGATTAAGGTAATTGAAATTCAAGAATGATGAAGAAATTTAGTTATATATACAAGTATTTAAAATAAAATGTAAGAAATTAAATATTTTAGATGGTTTTTGAATTGTTTTTGAGTGAAGACTGATTGTGATCAGAAATTCATGTAAAAAATCTTGTGATAAATTTATAAAGTTGTGAAACGAGGTCTAAAAAAGCTCTTTGGTCAGTATACACCCAGACTCTTGAGTGTAATAAAATATTCGTACGATTCTGCCCCTCTATTCTCGCGTATTTCTCTGGCTATTCACCCGCTGGACAATGCAGGCGTGCTAGTATCGGTTACAAGTCGTTAAGGCCCGTTACGAGAACCTATCTTGCAGGTGTATATACCAGCTACTTTATTCTAACGTGTTTCTGTCAACCTCACCCGCCCCATTCCAACGAAGTTGCACCGTGAAAACAGCTTTTTTTTCACTTTCATAAGACGACTTCACTACTTAGGTTTCAAGAAGCCTTTAATTTAGTCGCGATAATACCTGAAGAAACTTTGTGACAAGCTAATTTGCGGACATTCAGTTACGGGGGAAGAAAATAAAATGATTATTTTTTTTTTTTGAAGATATACAAGAGCAAAAGTTTAAGTTTTTATGGTTTATTTACTTGGTTTTTCTTGCAGAAATGCTGGACAAAGTTATTTTTCGGGTCTTGACTTGAATAGTTGATTTATGGAGAAGGAAAAAAAAAATTTTTTTTTTTCGGAAATTTTGTGAAGGGGTACCCCTTGGAAATCTTGTGATTTTCGTGATTTTTTTTAGTTTTTTGCTGATAACTCAGTAAATAATTGAAATAATGAAAAATGTAATTTGAGTAAAATGATTTGTTATTCAATTATCTACAAAAAATGTAGAATAAATTTTTTCCATATTTTCACTTGTTTTCAAGATATTTTGAAAAATAGAAATTTCAAAAAACCGCTAATATATTGAAAACTATGAGAGATACAAAAAAATTTATTTTATGTTTTTTGTAGATAATTAAACCCTTATTCATTTAAGTCTTATGACATTTTTCATTATCTCAATTATTTATCGAATTATCGTGAAAAAACGAAAAAAATTAAAAAAATCACGAGATTTACCTCTTGGAAAATTTAATGTAAAAAAAATTAATAAAATTTTGATATGCCTAAACTTTTTGATAATCCCGTAAAAAACAAACTTGAATAATACATTTTAAGTAATTTAATCATAAACAAAAGCAAAAAATTTGAATTTTCGAAAAATTAAAAATATTTCAATTTTTATTCAAGTTCTATTAAATAAAATAATTTGGCAGTGTGTCAGCCATTTGTCAGGATTTAATTTACTTATGATATAAAGTTTTCCATCATCAAAAAGAGGAAACAAAATAAAACTTGTATGTGCTCGTCTACCCTCATTAAATTCTATTAACATTTTTCGCGACGAGAAGTCTCAAGAACTAGGATAAAATAGTTAGAATTCTCTTCTTTGGCTCGCTTTGGCTACTTCCAAACGTCCAGCCACGTTAAAAAGAAAAAAGGAAAAAAAAAAAACTCTCTGCTCAACCACTCAATAATCATCAACCTCATCCTCCTTCAAAAGCTACTTCGCCCCACACTCGAATTCTTTATTCTTTTCCCCGTTACCCCGCAGTATATCTTCTATATATGTACTTCAAGTGTGTCCAAACGAGAGAAAGCAAAACACAAAGACGTCCAATAAGGTGGACGAACGCCAAAGCAAAGGTCCGGCGCTAGGCGCGCGACCAGCGACCAAGCGCGTCCTGGTATAACCATCTCGCAACTTAGGAAGCAAATGAGTCGCTCAAAGTTTTTCTTTACTTGTCTAAAAACGTTCCTACAATGGGTAGAGGGCCTCTCCTCCACTTTCCGCAGTTTTAGATGCTGGATCTCTGCAGTATTGTTGTCGCAGCGTCCGCGTCGACAGCGTCCAACGCGCTCCACTCGCATTTTCTATCGACCGTGAGATCATAAACACAGTTTAATCAATTTGCTATTAATATTTTCAGTGAATAAAAGTAAAAATCAAACGTTTTTACTTATAAATCTGTTTCTCAATTTTTTTTTTACAATTTATTATCAAGTGTATATATTTTTTTTTTAGAACTCTAAATCTCAATCCCAGTGTTCCTCGTGCTCACCCCAGCGTGACCATAGCACACTGATGAAGCGCTTTGGCTCGCGGCGTCGATCCTAGCCACGCCAAGCTTCTTCATATCACCTTAATCTTTCTCTTCCGCTGATTTTTTAAGGCCTGCCAACAAAATTCCTCACTTAAATTTATTCAAAGCTACTGTAAAATAATTTTTATGTGTACAGTAGACTTTGAAGTTTTTTTTTTTTTTTCATAAATGACGGCTTGAAGTATCTGGATATTTTTGCCTGGAGACAGCATTCGCGTGTCTTTGCACGTGGCAACCCTATTTCATTTTGATTCACGTGAAACTTTTCCTTTTTTCACAGGTGTTTGAATTTTTTTTGTTTGTTTAAACTCTGTCTAGAGAAAGTTTTATTTTTTATTTTCTTTTTTTTCTGTGTGATTTGTTAGTGCTGTTTTGTAAGTAATCATAATAAACTGTCAGATATATTGATATATGATAGGTATTTTCTGATTTGTTATTATAATAAATTCTAATGACCTCGTGCGATAGAGTGGAAAAATATGACTTGGATACTTTTAAGATGCCACTGGAATATATTGTGTGTTAATGGATTAAAGTAGATGTTTTTATGCATGGAAAAAAAATATATATAAATTGGTTTTGCTATCTTATATGGTTAAATTAAGTATTAAGTGTAGTTGGTTATGAAACACTCGGTGTAACTTGTAAATAATTACTGTACTAGTTGTTTCAGATTAATTTTCAGTTGTCATTCTATTATAATTTAATTTTTTATCATGAATTAATTGAATAATGTGATTGAGATTGATTTTTTTTTGTGGCGCATTGACATTAGAAATTCATACAAATATTGTTTAATTGTCAAATTTATACATATTATTATTACAAAAATCCCTTTGAATTAAAAAAATATTTCTAAATAATTTCCAGTGAAAAATTAGAGAGGAAAAAAAAGAGACTAATGTTTGATATTTTGATTGTTTCAGAATTGACAGAAAAGTGGAACAAATAGACTGTAAAAGACGTGGTACATTGTTGGAGGAGGATGCTCGGCAGTTGGGTCTGGAGAGAAGACTTGGAGTTGGGAGTTGCCGAGGACATAATCACTACTCCATTATTGTTGCTAAATAGCCAGGGAACAGGAGTGAGCCCGGAGTTGACACATCCTGTTCCCGATAGTCGGGTGCTAAGGTATGCGCCCAGCCGTTGTCAACATCCTGCTATTTTCGAGTCACCCCACACTGGTCTACAGTCGTGCGAAGACTGCATGGACTGTAAGTAAAGATATAAAAATTCAAATACTCAATTTGTCCTCTAATGATCATATGATAATCGGTATTGTATGTTTTAGAGCAGAGTGAGGTGGCAATGATGTTGACAGCGCACACCGAGATGCACGAGAAGCGAGACGGCAACCTGACTGGCGGCCAGTACGTTGTCGAGGGTGCAACAATGGACGAGAAGCCAATTGTTGATCAGGCACCAGCGCCACCGTCGCGTGATCCATCCGATCCGACAATAAGTATCAAGAAACTTCCAAAGAAAAGAAAATTCGATCCGTCAGAGTTGGAGAATATGGACACGTCGGTAAATAGCGTTGTGAGCCTTAATTTGCGACCGGCGACAAATGTCCAACAGCAAATGCTTCAACATTCATCGGCCGGTGTACAGTTGCAGCATTCACTACCACCCATGTCGCAGGCACAACTGTCGCCCCATCAGCAGACCGAGTGCTACCAATCGACGCAGACAGTTCAGCAGCAGCAACAGCAACCACCGCCCCAGAGTACTGCAGTGGATTATTCATTGCGTGAGGAAACGTCACGATCGCGTCTTCGACCGACTCCAATTACAATTGATCTCAACGAGTGGCGCGATCACCATGTGCTAGCTTTAAGAAAATCACTCTACCATCCTGGTGTTATACGGGATGCTAGTTATGCAGACATTTATGTTGAGTTTCAGAGTGATCAACTGACTATAAAATACTCGGATGTATTGGGTGCCAGGAAATACGATGTTATTAGTGATGCAAGCCCGTCGGTAGGACAGGTGACTATGGACGCGAAAGTGTGCGTACGGTGGACAATTTCTGATGGCCATGAGGCATCTATGACCAATGGTTTTATTAAAGGGACTGTGTGCAAAATATTGACTAAACCTAATCGCTTTCACGTGCAGATATTTTATAATGATAAGTATGAAACTCTTGTGGTTAAGCGGGCGGATTTGAGACTTCTTCAACCACCGTGGTGGGACGAGCTCGAGGAGGGTATGGAGGATTGTGACCAGAGGAGAGTCGATTCAGTCGGTAAGTGGCTTTTTATCCTTTATTATTGATTTATAAAATATGGAAAATTTTATCTGCATTAAACAAAAAAAATAATAACGTTCAGAAATTTATTAGATTATAGTTGTTGAATGTCTTTAATGTTTCTTGGCTATAATTAATGACTAATTGAAACAGCAGACCATGGATACCGGAATTCATTGGAGGCACCAGTATCAATGCCAATCATGCATCACACTCCTCGCATCCCGAGTCACAACGATTCGAGCGGTTATTACCGTAGCACAGGTACAAGTCCTCTAATGACAATCGGTTCGTCAGCTCACCCAACGAGTATGCCATTGACAAACGGCAACAGGCCGTCGTATGAGGAACTCGATAGTGATGACGATCTCGGTCGCGAAGACATCACATTTCCATCCGATGCAGGTTAGTTAAAACCAATAAATGACTTATGAAAAGGTAAGCAAATTGCGGATAAGTATAATGTCCGGATATTTAACTGACAGATGCAAAATTATCAGGAAGCAGTAAACGAAGTAGCATGCAGAGTCGCGGCAGTACCAGTAGTCTAGTAGAACAGCGTAGCATTACTCCTCGTTCGCAGGCAGCCACACCCAGGTAATTACATCTTCAACCACAAATATCCAACAAATCAAATTTATATCAACATTATTAAATTTTTTTATTCCTTTTTTTTAAATTCAGATCTCAGGCGGCAACGCCACACAAATATAAAAAGGGTGATGTAGTGGCGACGCCAAATGGAATTAGAAAAAAATTCAATGGTAAACAGTGGCGAAGATTGTGTAGCAAAGATGGATGCGCCAAAGAAAGTCAACGTAGAGGCTACTGTTCGCGTCATTTGAGTCTAAAGGGTTCGGGTCTTCGTGCACCGACAACAACTTTTCACGGTGGCGAAGAGACCTCAAGGGATTCTGACACATCGCCGAATTACAGTGATCGACGAATGACCGGGCGATTTGACCAGGAAGAAACAGAGGCGGCGAATATGCTGGTGTCACTGGGAAGTTCGCGATCGGCAACGCCGGCATTCTCATCACCTACCGCTCACTCGTCCATTTCGCCTTGCATCAATCAGTCGCCGGTGCCACCGTTGACCTTAAATCACAATGTCTTCATGCCTATTTCTAGCCCGGCACATCACGCACCCTCACTCATATCGCCGGGAGCCAAGTGGAAACACTCGCCAACGCAGTCCAACTACAATTTACAGTACCAGCAAGTCATCAAACCCGAGCCCAACCGCATGGTCAGGCCTAACCGGCCGGCTCCATCCGCCCCGGCCAGCATAGGCACCAGTGTTATTCGCATTTCACCCGTTGGACGCGGTATGCCTGGTCAAAGTCTCAGTATGTCGTGGTCGGAGCAGAGTCCACCGCCTCGAAATCCATCCGTTGTCACGTCCATGGCCCAGCAGCTTCAGCAACAGCATCAGCCGCAGCCGGGTATCATTCTTCAGAGTGCTCTCACCTCGAGTAATGGCTTCCAGAGCCATCCAGACATGACTGAGCAAAATCCTCCTATGCTTAAACCTCCGCATTCACCTCATGTCGCACTTTCTGTCCCGGGTACTCAGAATTTGAGCCTAATGCATAAATCTCAGGAGAGCCCGCTGGACTATGCTCAATCTCAGATTAATAGTCAGCCAATTTATGCAGTTCTGCAGCCACAGCAGCAATCGCCGCAACAACAACAAACACAACAACAACAACAACAACAACAACAACAACAACAACAACAACAACAACAACAACAACAACAACAACAACAACAACAACAACAACAACAACTACAACAACAACTACAACAGCAACAGCAGCATGATAAAAAATATTTTGTGATAAAAAACGGAACGGATGTAATGCCCACGACGGCGGAGCACATTAGTCAGGATGATAAATATCGGCAGGGTATGGTGAATCATCTTGGATCAATTTCACAGTTACACCAGACAGCTTGTCAGCCGCCTCAATCTACTGCTATATCATCTGCACACTCGGATAAGCTGTCGAATATGTCTCAGGTAAAATTATCGTATGTTGATTGGATTAAAGTACATTCAAGCTTTTCGAGAGAAAGAGAGAGAGGATGGGATTAATTGGAATATCGAAATATAATCAATAGGCTAGCATTTTGACGTTTAAATAATTCTAATAAATATTTAAATTGCAATTTTTTTTCTAGTCATGATTTGAATTTTTTTATCTAATATTTGTACGACTTTATCCGTATTTATTAGAATTGAAAAAAAAAAAAAATTTTTTTAAAACTTTTTTGGTGAAATTTTATTAAAATAATTTTATTCGAGCTTTTTAGAAAGATTTATTCAGTGACTAATTTGACAAACTATGAGTCAACTGGTCTACTTTAATGTTTCTATGATGCTTGGCATAAATATGTAGTGTACGACAGACTGACCGATGTGTATTTGTGCAGGCGAAAATTGGGCTACATTTGTCAGCGCACACGGATTGCCAGCGAACACAAGCACTTTCGACAAGTGTTGTCATGTCTGCAACCACGACAATAACACCCGCAACCAGTGTCTTCCAACATGTGATTGTTCAACCGAGTCATGTGGTGCAACCGCCAAAAGTTCTGCCTTTACGTGAGGACAGTACGAAAAGCAACGGAGTAGTTTGTGAGTATACATTTGTTTAAACAGTTACTTTGTGTTATAACGAGTGCTTATCGCGAGTAGATGGCGATTATCTGCTTTTACGTATGCGTTAGATAAGGCAACATGTTTTTAGCTATGTAATACTTGATGAGTAGTTTATCATCGGATTTTGCATAAAAATTCTCGGCATGTCGGTAATATTTATGACTAAATGGCAAGGATTTCACAGATGGCAGTCACGATGACTCTCCTGTATATCAGCCTCAACCTCCCGCTGGACACAACTGGAGAAAAGGTTTGAATCTTCAATTTTGATGCATATCCAACCAAATAATGCAGGCATGGCACGAGTGGTAATCATCATAAGACTTTTGATATGTAGTGTTTACTCTAGAAACAATACAATCATTTAGATCATTCTTTTTCTTCCGTTAAATTCAGAACCACAGTTCTTCATAGAAAACAAAAAATCTTCAAGATTTGAAGTGAATTATTTTAGGATCTAATTATCTCGAGCAACGGAAAAAAATGGGAAAAAGAGAGTAAAAAATCTTGGTGTCATGAATTTTAATCCATAAAAATCGATTCAAATTACATTATTTCTTTGAAAAAAAAAAACAAAAAAAAATTTGCAACGACTCGAAATTAATGATGCCAAATTTTTCTATACTTTTTCAGATTTTTTTTTTAGCTATACAAGAGCTTTAAGATAATATCTATTTACCTAAATAAAAAAAAATGTCCTTAACGCTTATGATTTACCACTTTGTCATACACCTGCAGCTCCCGCTTAACTGCCAGCCTTCTGACTAGCTTGCATGCATGTGTTTTAATTGTAGCAACTTTCTAATTGGTCTTGAATTTATAAAACTCGCACCGTCCAAAACATTATTTTCATACGAGCAAAAAAAGTGAGTGACCTTGCTTATCTTTCCTGTTATCATATTCATAAAACATTTGTACTTGCTTCAGGCTACTAACCACATTCATCGCAACTAACACAAGGATTTCATTGCAGCTTTTTCCTGGCAGACGACCGTGCTAGATCAGCCGCAAGTGAGTCCACCACCGTCGGCATTGAGTCCACCTCTCAGTGCGCCACCAATTCCCATCAGTATTGGCAACTCTGATCAGCCTGTTGGTCCTGGTTCCGAGCCTATTACTCCCGCCGAAGAGGAAGATGACGATGTTTTTGAAGCTGAACCCACGAGCCTGGCTGAAGTTGAAGCCAATGCGAATAAACGCCGCAGCCAATCTCTCAGTGCGTTACACACCAAGGAACCTCAAAGCCCGTTAAAGGTAGATATCTTTTAAATTTTACGTAGTAAAAAAAATATTAAATTTAATCGTTGTCGTAAAGAATTAAGTAGGAGTCGCATTCACACTTGGCGTTATCGCTCATGTAGTTATAAAAATTTCATCCTTAAGCACCAGACAATGGGTATGTTTGTTTGACCGAACACGATTGCAATCGAGTACACGAAAAATTGCGGTTAAGATACACGCACATGCCGATCTCGTACTTGTATGCAAGTGTACAGACTTTTACGCGCATCTATCCCGTTATTTTCCGTGATTGCAATCGGTTTTTGTTGTTAAAAGATACTTTTACAATCGCTGTTTTGAGATTTTTCTTATCCTTCGGTTAGTTGACTAACTAAAAATACAGAGAAATACAGTCTAATATAATAGAAATGATTTTTTATCTCAATGTTTTTGGTTATTGTTTTACAGACGAAAGAACGTATTCGTCGGCCCATGAATGCATTCATGATATTTTCCAAGCGTCATCGAGGGCGTGTACATGAAAGACATCCAAATCAGGACAATCGAACGGTGTCAAAGATCTTGGGCGAGTGGTGGTATGCTCTGGGTCCGGAAGAGAAGCAAAAGTATCATGATCTGGCGTCGGAAGTGAAAGAAGCGCATTTTAAAGCCCACCCGGACTGGAAGTGGTGTAGCAAAGACCGAAGGAAATCCTCGACAACAAGTTTTAAAAATAACGAGTCTCGAAGTAAGCTCAATAGCACTGGCGAGGAAGTAGATATGGGACCACCGAGCGACGATGTTCCTCTGACACCGCGTGCTTCAGATGAGATGTACGTTCCTGCATCTGCAGTTTACAATGAAGCACCTAATGTCGAGGTACTGTTAGAGTACAAAATGAATTATTTATTTAACTTTAAACGTTATTAATGACCTCGTTTATTCCAGAGCACTAATCAGCCAATGCATCGGCCCGCGAAAGCACAGCCACAAGCAACCAACAACAACTCGAGTGTAAAGCAGGAGGATGATGTCAATGCAACTTCGGATGATGATCAACAAATGGTTATTTGTGAAGATCCACCGGTGGATTCAGATCTCAAGGCTAAGGAAAAAGTGTCTGACAATGATCTTGATGGCCAGGACGAGGACATGGAGAAGAAGAATTTTACCAAGCCGAGGTATTCACCGGTTAGTGGACAAAAAAGAGATGGTTCGGGTGTGAAAAATGACATAACATGTCGTCCTAAACCCATTAAAGGTATGTTTTGTTGAATAATTTAATTTATATCAAATTATTTAGAACAAGATTGACATTAATACTTGATTTTTTAAACTAAATCTTTTATTTTATTTATTGATTGCTTTAAAATAGTTGTTTAACAGCAATTAAAATTGTTTTAAAATCCATTTAATAGTTAAAAATTTAAGTAAAAGCTTCTATCTTGTTCTGATTTGATGGTTAAATTTTTTATTACTGTATTTTGTCGGTTAATCAAGGGTTAAATTTATTTACTCCATCTGTTTTTTAGCACTGATAGCTACGGAAACCACGCCGAAATACCATCATGCATCTATAGATAAAGGCGGTACAGTCTCGGTCTTGTCAGCATATCCTTATCACAGTCCAGTGAATCCTACTGGGGTATCGGGTTTTCAGCCTAAAGGAGGTGCTTTCATCACGATGCCTATATCACCTAAAGTCGTCAAGCCGGAACCAATTAAGGGCGATCAACAGCAGCAATTTACAGCGCAATACAGTGTTAACAATCTTGTTGCAAATATACATCCGGAGAATGGCAGAAATGTTCCTAAATTCACGGCCTCATCAGTACTTCATTCGGTAAATATATAATTACAGTTATTTATACAGTCGAAATGTGACGGAAAAAATATATCCTACTCGAATCAATCTATAATTCGATCTTACTAATGGAATTTCAATATAGTCAGTAGGCAATCATGCATGTTTAGGACTAAATCGTTCGTCAATTAGCGGAAGCAATTTACTTCAAGGTATTTCCGACCTGATTCAAGCAATAGACTCAAGATTTTTTTTAGAATTTTAACAAATTCAGAGTAATTTCTATGAGCCAATATCATGAAAAATGCTGAAAACTAAATCTGTGAATACAAATATTTAATTATTAATGACGCGGTATTGTCAATTTTTCAACGGATCTTTTCATACATAAATCTTTTGGCCTAATCCCATTAAAAGACACGTGTTGCCATGCCGTGTATTTCCTCGAAAAAAAATCACACAGCATAGTAACAGAGGGAGAGAGATCTACGCTAAATTTTCACGAAGGAAAACTGACAGGCCACGTTGTTCGGTATATATAGTTTATGACCGGTTTTCGAGGTTCACAACAAAAACCCCTCTGTTGCTAGGGGAGCCAGCAGCGCTAGCAACACACGTGTTGCAATGTGCCCGCCAGTCGTGCCCACCTTTTTTCCGCTCTCTATCAAATCCATGGTTTTGAAAATGTTTTAAAAAAATTTCCGCGGTTGTATTTACTATTAGAACGTAAAAAAAAACTGACGAAATAATTTTTAAGGCTTTGTTTTATCAAATTTATTGATTGATAGTCAAGTATTGTATTGAAAATTAATAATAGATTGGATCAAAACCAATGATGGCTGTGCTGAAGCAGCCCTTGCAACCTTCATCAACAATCCACCGTCCTCAAACATCAGTTGCTTCTTATCAGCCTCCGCTCACTTTTACATTACTCAATAATGATTTGGTGGCTGTTTCTAAACAGCAACAGAGCCCGCAATATCTTGGACCAAATTCACAACATCAACGGATGTATATTCCGAGTTTTCATCTGCCAATTTCCGGTAAGGAAAAATACTTGAGTGAGATGTGTTTTTTTTTTTTTTTTTTGTAAAATCTTTTGGAATAAATAATTTTATAGTTTTATCTCTTCTTGGCTGTTGTATCAGAGTCTGGCAATCGTAATATAACGCTGCAGAGTTTTACAACGAGTAACAAAGTTGAAACACCCAGTGTGATAGTTACCAAGTCTCACCCAGTGACTATCTCGAATCCTGGTACATCGAGTCATCGAGAAATGGGTTACTCAATAGCCCGACTAGCAGAATCGGAAAAGAAGGAGGGTTTAATGCTCGTCAATCCCGTGCCATTTTATGGTAAGTTTTTTCACGTGATTTCTTATCGTGTGGATATTTTAGGTGATGTGTTTTGGAATTCTTTAGCTAACAACTCAAACAAGCCAGACCAAGGAGCTTCGGAGAAGCACATGCCATCAACTCCACTCTCTGCTCATGGACCTCATACCGGCCATCAAACTAATAATGATCACTCATCGGGGATTTCGTACTCTATGGAGGATTCGGTTAGAACTAGCGATGCTAGTCAGACTAAAGGACCTTTTATGCTTGCTCCTACGCCGGCTCAACTCGGCCGAGCTCCTCTGCAGAGGAGGCAGTCGTTAGGTGAGTATTTTTAACTTTTATTATCACGATAACCGCAAAAAAACGCTCGAGAATGAATAAAAATCGTTAATTCAATGGTTCACCGGATAAAATTTATAGTAATACATGTGATACGACATTAAAATACTTTTTCAACATATTTAGGGGGATGTTTGAGACGTTTGGTTGAGATAAAAAAAAATTTTTTTTTTTCGAAATTTTTCGAAGGGAATTCCCTTTGGGAATCACGCGTTTTTTGTGATTTTTTCAGTTTTTTGCTTATAACTCGGCAACTAAGCGAAATAATGAAAAATGTTATAAGAGTTAAATGATTGGGGATAAATTTTGCTACAAAAATTGTTAAATAAACTTTTTTGTATCTTTCGTAGTTTTTGAGATATTCTAGTTTTTTTGAAATTGTTATTTTTCAAAATATCTCGAAAACTAATCAAAATTTCAAAAAAATTCATTCTACATTTCTTATAGTAAATAAAATTTACCATCTTTTAACTTTCATAACATTTTTTGATATTTCGCTTAGTTACCGAGTTATTGGCAAAAAATCAAAAAATCATAAAATTCTCAAGGGATACCCCTTACAAAATTTCACAAAAAAAAAATTTTTTTTTTTCTTTCTTTAAACAGTACTAAATTTCTTCTTACAACTGAATCAACTAAAAATCAGAAAAATAACCGCTTTTGGCTGACGTAGCGTAGGCTATTCTACTTAAAAACACAAAAATAGCGAAAAACAATTTTAAAAATCCATTTTAATTTTGAATAAAATTTCTTATGAGAGCATGAATTATTGAGAAACATTGAGAGGATTTGCATGCGAAAGTATTCAAGAAAAATAAAAGGAAAAATATAATATATTATCGATAAATATTTTTAAATAAAAAAAACATATTTTTTTCGGCCGCAGCCATGCCTCCCACATCAAATGCCGGGGAACATGGTCACATGACGTCCCAAAATTTTGATAATCGACCACAAAGGAATAGCAATGAGTTACCACAGTCCAACTGTGTTGAGTCTCTAGCTTCACCGTCACCGTCGACGAAAAAAGGCTCATTCTTCAAGAAAAACGTAGAGGATGGAATGGATAGGTAATTTAAATCTACTAATATCATCTTATATTTAGTATTAATTATTAATAAATTTATTAAAATGATTAAAAAATATATTTTCATGTGTCAATAGAGTTCTCGAGCAAGTGAACTTCCAGGAAAAGTTCTCATCGCTGCCTGAATTCAAGCCTGAAGACATACAGAGCCCAAGTGCAATAAGTTTAAACACTCCTGCAGCATTATCAGCACATACACCAGGAACTGGTGGCCTTCATTCGTCCAATTTGTCATCAACATCGCTGCAGAGTTACCGAAAAAAATCTGGGTCAGGCCCACACAGATCCACACGTAAGAACCATCGCAATATTTATTTTTATTTAATTAATATCTACTTAATAACTTGATTTTTCATTAAATACAAAAAAATAGTCATTGAGCAAGACTCGGAATCGGATGTGTCAGCGACGCCTAAATCATCGACAAGTGTAAAATTGACTGGTAACACGTTTTTCGGACCGGATTTCAATGTGGATGCATTTCGGGTTAACTCAGAAATGACCACCACCGACATGGAGGTTAATTCGCCAAGAACCCCGAAAACCCCGAGTGGCGGTGCTGGTGGTGCCACTGGAAATCGCAATGACAGCGAACGCGGTCCGAGAAAAGTCTTGGAACAACGGAGACAACTGGTGATGGAATTGTTTCGGGAGAATGGCTATTTTCCTACAACACAGGCCACATCAGCCTTCCAAACGCTTCACGCGGATATTTTTCCGAGCAAGTCGAGTTTACAGCTGAAAATCCGCGAAGTCAGGCAGAAACTCAAGGCAAACTCGATCCCTACGAGTGCCGGCAGTCTCGTAAGCCCGTTGCCTGTGTCAGAGCCGTCTCCGAGTGTTTCTGGTGAGTTGATTGATGTGTCGAAATAAATTTTTATAGTTATATTACATCTTAAAATCGCCAAGATGATCGCTCAGGGATGGATATGCATGTATGCACATGCTGTGTACGGTATTATGAGTAACTATTGTTTCGAAAATGCGATTTCAGAGAACTAAACCCGCTAAAATCACACGAAAATATGGAAAAAAGGTTATAAATTTTGAATTTTGATAAAAAAAAAAATTGATTTGCTCTTCTCAGGCCCTCTGACAGCACCTCCAACATCAATGGGAGCTCCATCGTCACTGCCTGTTAGCAGTAGTGGCAGCTAGCGCCCATTCGCCAACTGTGATACTTTAAATCCTCTCACTCCACAACATGAGTACATTATAATTCTTTAGAAAAGAATGAAATGTCAATTTCGGAAGGGGGAAGAATTTGATAATTCTTGTGAATAGACTTTCAAAATATATATAGAATATTTCCCTCTCTTTTTTTGTTTTTTATTTTAAGTTTTTTTTTTTTATTACTTTTTTTTTGAGGGGAGAGCAAGATCTTAGTGCAATTCAATGGAATTATAGGTTGATATTGATCAAAATAATGAATTTAATTCATTAGATTACACATTTAACGGTCTGTTAATGTACAGTAATTAATTGATAGTATGTATCTCTTATATACATATTAAATATATATATTAAAAAAAAGTCTAAGTATTCTCATGGAGTTTCATATGATCTGTATAAGAATAGATATTGCAATATTTGTATCACAATGATTGTTGATGAGGTAGTTCTTCTCTATAAAATTACACAAGTAAATTTCAAAGGCCTAGGTTATATTGTTAAAAGTTGTTAATCAGCACTAGACGATGTGTAAACAAAGTAAAAACAAAGAATCGCCATTAGAGAATAGTAGATGTAATTATGAAAAAAAAAAAATGATGATGGTGATGATGAAGAAAAAAATAATATGAATCAGAGTTTATAAAATTTAGTTTACACTTTATAAAAATTAAATTATAGATAGTATAAAAGGTGTATAAAATGGCGAGAGAGCTCTGTCAGGGGAGGACTATACTGAACATTGCACAAAATCTACGTAATTGTATTTTAATGTTCACTTGTACATACAATTTATTGGTAAATGACCAAGTGGTTTAGAAAAAAAAACAACAAAAAAATTATTCAGAGAATTAAAACAAAATGACTTAAATCGAGTTTGTGGGCCTTTGATTTCGGAGGGGCCTCAGACTCATTTTTCTCATAGATTATTTAGAGTATGTAAACAAAAAAAAACACTATACAATATTATAAAACAAATTAATGTGCCATTGTTTGGCAAAGTGAAAAGAAGAAAATAAGGGAACAGCTTCCCTTTTATTTAATAATGAATGATGATTATCTATTTAGATAAAAAACGAAAACTCAAAAAAAAAAAAGAAAAAAGAAATTATAGAGATATGTAAAGTGTTTCTGATATTTCCGAAAGTACTTATTGACTGTTTTTTAAAACTTTGCCAAAATTCAACGCATTATTTTTCAATTTTTTATCACTTTCGTGTATATTTAGATTTTTTTTTATCTATAAAAATACAAATTAGAATGTTAATACAATACAATTTGATATTTAGAAAAATTTTTTATTGAATAATCAAGTCAGAAATTAATGAGGCAGTTTTAGAAATGAAAAAAATTTTTCTTTTTATAATTAATACAATATTATTGATTTTTTAAATAATTTTAATCAATTGTTAACAACACTTAATTTACAGTAACAAGAAAAAGATATGATATTTTTTAAAATTCATTTTTGTATTTGAATTATTGCGAATTAAATTGTAATTTGTTTTTTTGTTTTTTTTTTTTTATAAATTCAACAGACTTTAGGCAGTGATATATTTAGAATATTTTTTTCATATACAGTATACATTAATTTTTTTTTTTTTTTTTGCTTTTTTTTTAATGTGAAACTGAGATTTTTTAAAACTTTTTTATTTATTTAATGGCTGCCTTGAATAATTGCGTTGAATTTCGGCGAGGATTGTTAAATTTGGCTGTATTGTAGATCATATAATAAGATGAAACAATGTTAATTAAATAATAGCACACTTTAAAGTGAACTTAAAGTCTCATGCTAAGAGATAAATTGTAAGTTAAGAACAAACAATATTTATCACACATCATTTGTATATAAAAAAACCACAGGAAGGGAAAAAAAAAAAATTCAGACTAGAACTCACCACAGTACACACCTCTACAGATGTTTCAGACATGTATATAATATACATACATATATCATTGTATTTTGTGAAATAAGGTTACTTTGAAAAAAAAAAAAGAAAAAAATAATGCAGGATTAGTTGGATAAATTTTATGTATACAGACACATATTACGATGCCTTTGTTCATCGAGGACTCTTTTGTGCTCAAGACTGTCCTCCCTCTCGCAAAATGTCTCTCCAAAGTGTTTTTCCCCAATACCGTGCTTTGTCACTATTTTTTTTTATTTGTAAATAATATATGTATTCATATCACTCTGTGGATTGTTTCAATTTATGATTTTTCACGACGAAATTATTGAACTACAGCAGGAAACAATACCAACTAATCTTATTTTATATTATGATAATAATATGAGAAACATCTTCAGTTTATTTGATAAATATTTTATTATTTGTTACACTCTCATTTTATATTTTTCTCAGCCGTATACTATTTTCCAGCCCGCTAGAATTGTCACCAGAAAATTTTGTTTTTTTACATAAATTTCGAGAAAAATGTGCTTCCGATTATTCATTTATCATTTAATATTTGTTTTGTAATTAAAAATTTGTATGAATTTTTTTTTGCAGACAAATTCACGTACTCGAACCAGAGTAAAAACAATTAAGCTATATACTTTCCAGTATTCGTAAGGTTCATATTTGATAAAGTTTATTTTAATTTTCATTGGTTCGATAAAAAAAAAAAAAAAGAAGGAAATAATAAATAAAATGTCAGTGGTGGAATGTGTTTAGTGATTTAGCAGCCATACCAAGTGACTGTGATTTAGAGAATCAGAATTAATTAAAGAAAATGGCGGCTATTCAATTGAAGATATTCTTTTCACTACATCAATTACATTATCTTCCTATATTATTTTTTACATCCCTTGAGATACTAATTTTAAATGAAATAATAAGAAAAAAAGAAGCATGCAAAATACTGCTACAATTAATTTTACACAAAATTGATGCGTATTGTTTCCATTATATTTTTTGTGCCTATTTAGTTCCTATTATTTACCATTATTATTGCAATTATATTATTGTCTCATGTTCGATTTTTTTAAAATATATTTAAACTTGTTACGTAAATATATGTAAATCCCGTCGTATAATGTTACAACACAGATGAAAGAAAATTAAACAAAAATTATTAGTACACACACACAAAAAAAAAACAATAAAATGTCGTCACTATATCCGTAAAATTATCTCTCTGTCCATGTGTATTTTTTATTTAAAAAAACAAACAATTTCATTTTTCATTTTTTTATTTAATATCATCGCAATTTTCAAAAGGTGAAAAATAAAAATATGGAAGAAATGAAGAAATTTTGCGTCATAAATTGTTGTTGATTTAATTAATTTTTGTTGATTCTACATGAAAATTTATGGCACAAAATGATTTCACTTTATTCTTCTATTTTTTTTCTTTCATTTAAAATTTTTTAAGGGTCATGAAATTATTGGAAAAATTGTCTGTCTCATTTTTCAATAATTATCACCAAACTGTTCGTATCATACTACAATATAACTACAATGTAAAAATAATTCAAACTGATAATCCCTGTAGTCTCTGAAACAGAAAATGCTTCATTTCGCTGACGAAAAACTTTAAAACGTGGGATTAATTGAGTGAAAAATATAATTATTAAACAAATAAGTGAAAATTCCCTTTGGATAAAATTTTTTTAATTATATGTAATAATTTTTCTTTTTTATATTTCAAAGCTTCACGACAGTTGAACTATATTTCTTACATTAGAAATCATAATAATTGACTTGTTTTTGAGAAAATTTAAATAGAATGAATGTGGCAAATGTTATAAATATAATATAGTAAGCACTTCCAATATATTGTCATGCCTTATAAAAAAAAAGAAGAAAAAAAAGAATCGAATACAGTATATCGCATAAGCAGTCATTGTATCATCGTTATAATGAAATATTGGGTTTATATATTATTAAAAAAAAATTTAAATAATGTTCGTTGACACACCAACGACAAATCCCAAAATTTTCGGCGTTAATATAAAAAGATATATTTTTTAAAAAGTTTTCAAAAAAAAAAAAAAAATGGAGGAAGAATAAATAAGCATGGAGAGTAATTTGAATAAATTAATGAAGATAAATATTTGTTAAGGGCCTCTGTACATTAGAAATACATGATCAATTGTGTAAAAAGATGACAAAAAAGTATAAGAAAATATAACGTGACATAGATTTTTAAATGGTCGAGAATTGCGAGAAATGTGTACATTTATCAGTGGCTAATTGAAAAATTTTGCGACAATTGTTGACGAATAAATGATGGAGTGAAATGATAAGGTTTAATCTGTTGACAATCGCTGATGTTCTGAACTCGATGGGCCCTTGTATACTGTTATTGCAAGTATTACTTTCTCTAAAATTCTTTAATTATCTTATAAATGTTGGAAAAACTCATACAATTCTAAAAAAAAAAAAAAAAACTCATATTGCATACCAATGCCTCTGTCTGCCTCCCCCTGGAGTCACTCTAAACAAATGCACTATTTTCTAGAGTAAAAAAAAAACCATGAAAAAAAGGAGAGATAAAAAAAAAACGTCAAAAATATCACTTATATTGTTTAATTGAGGATTTTATTTTAATTTGGAGCGGAAATAAAATCTTGCTTTTCATAAGAGTATATATATAACATTATATAATACAGTTTATTGTAAAATTGTTTAAATCTTTCATAAGAAAAAACGAATATACTCAGTATTTACACATGATATCAATATATGGAATTCATCTTATATTCAAGGTGCACCCATGAAAATACAAAAAAAAAAAAAAACAAACAAAAAAACAAAAAAAAACCTGCTTGAAAATATTTTTTCAATACCAAAAACAAAGTAATTGTTCCATGTAAAAAAAAAAATAATAATAATAAAAACAAAGTATTGATGTAAAATAAATTCACTGCACAATGGATAAAATACAATTTTTTGCCACATTTAGATTGAATTATATTATAGTATTTAAAAAATCACTTAAAAACAAATTATTATTCTAAACGTTGAATTTTTTTTGTCTCTTCCGGGGTAAATTTTAATACTGTTGCTATTGCGTTTAGCATGTGTCGTTTACTAGAAGTATCTGCACTTGTTAAATAATTTACAAATACATTTTTTAAATACTCTAAATTTGCACCTTCACGAGATTTATAAGCTTCCAATCTGAAAAATTTAAATTATTAATTATTTACATATATAAATAATACAATAATTCATTAAATAATTATATAAATGAAGATAGTATAATAATTTTGCATAGACGTTTTTTTTTTTTAACGTTGATACAAGTGATGAAAATAATAGTTAAATAAATTATAGATTTTTTTTACCTTATAATTTTTGTTTGAAAAATTTTAATTTCATCAGCATGACGTTGAGTAATTCCAAGTAATTCTCGATGATTTTCACGTAATTTTGATTCTAATTCACTATTTTGTTTTCTCAATCCAGTCACTTGAATTTCACGCCTTGCCAATTCTTGAGCATAGTGCAACAAAGGTGGACTTTCACTTGCAACAAGTGATGAAACATAATCGGAAATAGGCTCCATAGATTTATCGACAGAGACAAATGACTGTTCAGCCGTAGAATTTGATGTCTGATAGTAATTGTGTACTCGAGCAGTGCGAAGCGATGATTTTAACGAATTTATTTCTTGATCTTTCGAGTCAATTAAGGCGAGCGATCGTTCACGTTGACGCAGTAATTGGTGCTCTAAATTTCCTATTTTCCCACGATATTCCGTCTCTTTTTGTGCCAAAATACGCTCGAATTTTATCCGCTCTTCCTGCAACTGCTGTGCAAGACTTTGTAGCTTTGCTTTGAATTCATTCTCGCGACTGTGAGCCTCCTTATTTAACATTCGTATTCGTTCTTCTAAATTTTTACTGTACGATTTGGCGAGATTTAGCTCTGGACTACTCTCATCCTGTCTATTATCCAGAGTCAGGTTGTCCGTAAAAGATTTTAACTTCTCAGCAGTTTGTTGCTTGTAATTCTCAAACTCTTGCTGCAGTATTTCGTATTTTTCTTTGTCCTCTTGAATATTTAAGCTTTTTAAGAGTTCTAAAAAAATGTTTTGGATTAAAAAAATTACACTTTAAAATATATAAATCAATGATAAATTTCAATATATACCCTCAATATTTACAGATCTGTCCTGCTGATTATTCAAATCTAACAATTGTTTGTATAATTCCTGAATTTTTCTTGCTATCGCCTGGGGATCGTTGATTTCTAGGCTTAGAAATGTTTTAGATTCACTTTTCTCCGGTTTTGACAGTTCTTCCTTCAATTTTTGAATAGCTTGCAAGTCCTGTTGCCGCAATCGCTCGTATCCTCCAACTGTTTCCGACAGTTCGGCTAGTCGAGCTTCCAAACTAACTACTCGAGCTTCATGTGCTATTTCCAGAGCTTTTGCCTGTTGTTCCGCAGCTGCGGCTCGCTTCCGTTCCTGTAATGAGAGCGTGATAAAATCGTCTCAATCTCGTGAAAGGAACAAGTTACCTCGTGAATCGCATTTCTATGTTGTTTCTTGAGTGATGCCATTTCTGCTTGTAGAGTTAGAAGCATTGGTGGAGGCTCCTTGCCCGCTGCGTCCGCCTGTTTTAGTCTCTGATTTGCCACCTCGAGCTCGGCTTCCAATATTTTATTTTGTGTTTTATTCACTGCTTGACTTTTCCACTCGCGCAATTGCTGCTCCAGCAGCTCTCGCCCACGACGCTCGTCTGTTACGAGTCGTTGGAGCTCTCTAAAATTTTTATCTTGTGAAAATTAAATTTTTCGATTGAAATGATGATGATAAAATTACTTGATCATGGCAGAATTGTCGGCCTGCTCCTTCTCCCTCTCATGTCGCTCCATAATTAATTTGTACTTGACGTGCTCCAGCTCGGAATGATGAGTTTGTTGGCTTCGTTTTAATTTTTCTCGCAAGTCCCGGATTGTTCTTTCGTTCTAAAAGATCAGATATTTAATTTAAACGTTCGGAAAGTTCTGTCAAAAGGTTGGATAAGAGTACCTCATCTCGTTCTGCCCTTAATTGTCGTCGATCTGCCTGGAAATTCGCCTCCATTCTCGATTTCTCAGCTGACAATGTTGCGATAGAGTTCATTAGTGTACTCAGCTGAACTTTCAGGTCATCTACAGTCTCGGATTTCTTGTCTAACTCGGCTTTCTGTAAAATTCGTTGATTATATCCTCAGTTGGAATGATGAATTGAAATTTTTTTTTAGCCTGCTTACCGTGTTGACAGCAGTTGTTGATGTGGAATTGACAGGATGTTTTCCATATTTTGGATCGTTTAGGGGTTTTTTTACTGCTCCTGATGACAACATTTGATTTAAAAGATGTGGAAAAAATTGGGGATAGTTTATAATCACCGTTGTTTGAGTTGTTGTCCAAACTTCTTTGTCCTAAATGTTTATTACTGTTTTGTGGCTTTGACACGCTCTCCATGATTGAATTATGTGGTTTATAATAATTGTAGACCAACCATAATCAAATTAATCGTTTTGATAAGTTACAGATGACATAATATACGTGCACACAACCGAGACACAATCGAGAAGAGGTTATGTTGGATGAGATATCCAATTTATCTTGTAGTGATGGTTAGAATTTTATTATTTTTATCGATTATTTGCTATGTTTAGATTCAATCAGCGGTGATATCCAATTGGAAACAGAAGATGATCTATCATATGACGGGGAAATTCATGAAATTATGACAGCATGACGTGTAAAACGGAAATTGATGAAATTGTGCGCAACAATGTGATGTTTTTATTTACAATCCAGCCGTTAACAATATATATGTACTGAATAAACAAAAACTGTCTATACAGAAACATCATAATAAATATTTCTAAAACAATGTTTATTTTTCGTATTATTTTTTACATTATTATTTACACCACGTTGAATGGCCAGAATATCCAAAAAACTAAATTTCTAAAAAAGAAATCCTTTTTTTTTCGTGATTAAAGGCTTCTAATGAGTCTAATTATCAATTATATACAATAATATGTTGTTTAAACCACGGAATTCGAGTCATTTCCTCTTTTTTTTTAATCCGGAAAAATTCGGCTTTTTTTGCTAAAGCATCTGTTTCTACGGATAATTAAGTCATTTTTTTTTAAGTCTTATTATTAACTACATTTATAAAATAATTTCACCAAGCTCAAATTGCAAAAAAATGAACTCTTTTTTTGAAAATTATTGAAATGTGTAATTGATGTACAAGTAATATTTCAATAACTATGATGTTGACAATGGTCCATTGGGTTAAATGCTCGCGGGCGATACCCGAAGGCGCCGGTTCAAGTCCCGCCTGCGGTAATTTTTTTTCTGATGGAATGATTATTTTTTAATAAAATTCTTTGTTTTTTTATTTATTGAAATATATATTAAATAAAATTCAACTTTATAGAACCCATGGCACCATGTACGGTATTTTTTGGAACTAAATGTTTAGAACTAAAACTGAATCGGCCGGTAAAGAAGTCATCCACTTCAATTGTTTATAACTTTGTCAACCCCCTTTCTGTATCTTCGCCCCTAACCATCGGATGACCTCGAAATTCGGCATGAACGTTGGGTACCCTAACCAGGTAATACCATTTGAGTTTCAGCCAATTCTGTCAATAAACAACGGAGCAGCAGGCGAATAAACATTGCAAAAATTGTTTATTTGCAAATATCTCGAGAACGGTTGGAGCTAGAGCATTTTTGAGGGCATTTTTG
>MVJL01010299.1:0-20059 GCA_002156465.1 Macrocentrus cingulum
GTCTAGTCTTCCTAAAAAATTTTTTTTATTGATTTATCTTTATTAAATCTCAATTTATTTATTAAGATTGAATTTAATGTCAAAAAAAATTGCGTATCAATATTTACAAAGTTGAAAAACACAAAAAAAAAAAAATTACGATGACATAAACTAATTAATGGAGGGAATTTCCCACGCGCAAAATTGGAACTTGTGGCATTGTGTGGCGTGAGTGCCAAGGCTATATGCGAGGCTGGGAATGCGCAACTCGTTAGTTGAGACAAGTGTCGCACTATCCGGCGCCTTGTGTGCGAATCCAATGCGTGGATTAAGGCCAAACACAGTAGCGCATCTTGCTGTGTGTGTGGGTACCTGCAAAATAAGCTAGGCGTCGCTCGAAGCAATAAATAAAAAAAGCAGAGTAACGATTTGCAAGAATCTTGCAGCGCGTTTTACTCACTCGCACCGGTTCACTTTACGTCCTTTCGACCGGTTTTCTCTCGGGAATCACGCGCGGCACCCTTTGTTGCTCTTCCGTGGATGTTTACATGCACCACGAACTCGCCTCGTTGAAAACTCATGCACTCATCTCATTGCCATACTCTCGTTATCATCGCTCGCGGCAGTAAATCAACTCTGCAGCTGTTTTTTTTTTTTCACCGTGCTACCGACAATTTTCATGGCGCGTCAATTCCCGGCGCTGCTTTTGTGCCCACTTGTGTGTGGATGTGCTACTTAAACACTCGGCAAACTCGGAATTACGTGGCCGTCATCGACGACCGGTGATGAACTCGCCCGTGCGTCTAGAAGAGAAATGAAAGAAGATCTAGTGAGAGAGATCATTGCACCGGAAGCTACGCTTCGCAAAGTCCGCTGTAAATTGAAATTCTTCGGCGTCAGTTTCCTCATCGCTTTAAACTCCACAATGCAAAACTCAAGTGAACGACTTGGCACTTGTTTCAGTTATTGGTATATAAGTTTCGAACGGTCTTTTCCGCGTTCTGGAAAATTTCATTTCCATAATTAAGACATTGATAATAACCGTAGAGAATAATTGAATTTTCTAGATGAAAAAGTTGCTTTTAAGTCAAATTTTTATCTTTGATTTTTTAAATTTATAACCGACAGGCAATAAAAAATGAAATTCTTCATTTTTGTAATTTTTAATAGAGTAAAATTGCTCAACTCACGATATCCAACTAATCCTTAAATTCGACATTCTCAAAAGTTGCCAACAAAATTTATAATTAAAAAGATGATCATAAGAGCTGTAAATATTTGATCCTTAAAAATCGTTAGGTCGTGTAATCTCGTATAATGAAAGTTACAGTTATGGTAAATTTTGCCGAGTAAAATTGGTAAAAATTCATGAAGACAGTTGATGAAAAAAAAAACTTTGGCTAAGTTTGAGAAAGTTTTTCCACCTGCTCCAGAAAGGAGATATTTTATTAATTTTTTTAAGTCTCTATTTTAATGGATAAAATTGTTGTAAATTCTGTAGTTAAAATTTTTCATTTTGATCGACTGTGATTATGTTGTGAATCTACGAATTTTCTAAAATTAAATATTCATTTTTTTTATTATTTATGATTCAATTGGATAAATTTTCATCGATTATAAAATTTATTGAGAGCTTTTGAAAGGATAAAATAAAAGTTGGAGCATGATATGTTGGGAAGTGTTGAAATTTTTATTGATTTCGTTGGTCTCACCATAATACAATGCCCAAATGGCGATTTAAGTCGAAAGATTAATGGTTATAGTATTCAATATATATTGGCACACATTCAGACATTGTGTGATTAATGCGAAAATATGTATTTTCATATATGCACAAAATTGGTGAACGTAATATTTCTGTTGCCCCAGGGAAATTATTAAAGTGGAGTAGTATGAAATTGCTTATATATACATTCATATAAGTTGACAAATATGATATTGCATGCGTGATCGAGTTCATTATTTTTGGTATACTGAAAATACATTATATGTATATTGTTTTGGAATAAAAACAAATTTATACACACTTTCAAATGACTGAACTTTGTCCCGCAATGAGGTGGAAAAATATTCATGCGTCGTGAAGCAAAATTTTTCCTGTTCATCTGTCCGTAACTTTTAAAATGAATATTTTTTGTCTCGAGAGGAAAAGTACACAGAGAAATGGACACAGAGGCGACGACTCGCCTTGGTATTATGAGAGCGTGAGATCTGATGGAAACCTCACTTTTTTTCCTCTGTGATGAGAAAAGAGAAATTTTAATTCTGTTGGGGCTCAAAGTGAAATTTTCACTTGACAATTTTTTTCTTTTTTTTTTCTTAGAAAATAAAGCCTGAAGAATTTCAGCAGCAAAACGTTCATTTAAATGTGGTAAAAAAAGAAATCAAATCGCGTAAACTTCTCGAATAAAACTTTCTTCATTTAAAACATGAAAAAAAATTTAATGAATACTTATTTTCAAAAAATTCTAACCATATATCGAGATATATCCTGGATCAATTATAAAACATACAACTACATGATTTGTTAAAAGAAATTAAAATATATTTTAAATTAGGGGATATAGCTCAGTCGTAGAACATAAAATTGCAGAAAATACATTCGCATAGAATTTTTGTATTTTTTTTTAGAATTGAATTTTTTTCTGACTCACCTGTTAATTTTTCATTGGTCAGGTAGACACTAAAGCCCACCATGAAGGCAAAATAGTCAAGTTCATAATAGTTGAAGGGAGGCTTTTCGCTTTTTCGACGCATTCTCCTTGTGTTCCTGCCAGGTTTCCTTTTGCTTGCGCGCACATTCCTCTGAGACGTTGTTCAAACCGGCTACTTCTGAAGCAGAGCGAAGTGTATGTGCGGGACTTGACGGGGCGAAGAAGGCAAGGTAGAGCAGTCGTATAGATAAACGATGTGCGCCGTGCGCTGGCACAGAGTGTGCGGAATTACGGAGATAAAGGGGGCTGCATGGCGAGAGCCAAGAGCGTGTGCACCTCGCTTGACAACGTGGAAAGATATAGTCAAGAGTAAAAGAGTAGCTTAAGGGCTTTTCTTCGAGCTCGTTGCATTTTTATAAAGCAGAAAAACTACACAAGAGTCATTTGTTCCATTCTCATTCGTTATCTCATTCAAGTTCCAACTTTCAATTTCTTTTCCGACCATTAACTAATGCAACAACTACTGAAAATAAAAACATTTTAAATTAATTCAAATAAAAAAAAATTCTTCAAATTGATTGATTGATTGAAATTAATATTAATACGAATGAATTTAATTAATGGAAAAAAAATATGTTGAACTGGTTTACAAGGCAGTATTCATAACGTCGTCATTGCCATTTTTTCGACAAAAAAAATTACTTTCCACAGTTCTGATGCGTCATTGACGTTCTGTATAAGGGGATCGGATTGCCAGAGATTTACTCCGAGATAATCTGAAGATGTAAGAAGGTCAATGAAATATAGAGAGCGACACAAAAAGCGGAAGAAGATGAAATTGAGAAGATGGAGTCGATAAAAGAGGATTATTATCGATTTCCATATATTCCAAGTAGAAGACCCGAGTAATCTCTGATTCTCAACGTTTTTTACGACTCAGCAAAGAGTATCAAGATATGCACAAGCACACCAACCAGATGCGGAGTCCTAATGGCCCTGGACCAAATCGTGGCCCGGTGAGACGTTGGAATAGTTTCCATGGCGGTGGCGTTGGTAACTTTGGGGATAATCTTGGTAATGGGGGCACAATAAGCCTTGGGTTTAGAGGTTTGCAAGAACCTTTCAGAGCTGTTCCAAAGGCTGTTCAAGCTCTTAGAAGTGAAAGCGTGGACAGGGGTCATCGTGTTCAGCCACCGCCTCCTCCAGCGTTTCCACGCAGGAGGTTTTCTGTTTGGTGAGTCAATACAGTATAGATCTACCGCTGAAAAGAAAGAAATATATTTCCTTTCAATATTTCTACAGGTGTTTTGTTCTCTCCTACACTCATTTTAAACGAATCATCCCCTTTTTTTCGACGGCCGTTGAAAATCTCGTCTCAATACTTTTAAACGTTAATGTCATTTTATGACGTGAACTAATTATTTCAAGCAGTAAAGTTATAAAAACTGATTTGTAAAAAATATAACTTGTCGAAAAAAATTTTCTTTCTGATAATAACAATTTGAATAGATTAATTAAAACGATATACTTACTCTGTTATCGCTAATGTTTTTCCTGCAAAACCGCACGCAGTCCACAATAAGTTATACCCTTATAAATTAATTCGCTAGACAAACATGCATTCTCGTTTTGGATGTAATAAAATTGTATGGCTGAGAGACCACGAGCTTTATCACTGAGGTGTAGTAGTATAATAAGGGTGAGGGTCTAAACACGAGCTCAAAGCAGCACAGCCAGCAAGACAGAACGGTTAGTCAGAGCTAGTATAGTAGTCGAGTCCAGAGGGAGTATTCGTGAAGAGGAAACAGGGGAAGCACTGCGTAAATATTTTTTCTGAGTGGCAGACGCGACTTGACGCCATGTGTCCAACGAATTTTATCAAGTGAAGTACTCGCGTCCGCATCAACAGAATCAGCAAAACTAACATGACGTAGCCCGGATTGGTTGACCCACTTTTGTTTAATTATTTCATTTGCTTTGCCGCAAACCAACAAGTACTGTATAACGGTACAATAATAATTCTATTGCGCCATTAAGGGTATATAAAAGGAAATATAAGAAACTTGAAGTAGCACTCCCTGGTGGATTCTCAACGAAGAATGGTCATTAATTGACAAGGTGTTGCCACAGAATAATTAAGGGTGTTAAAAAAATGTCTGCTTAAACTTCTATTGAAAAGAAAAAAACAATTTCATCATTTTTCACCAGTTCAAACAATTTTACTTTTCTCGATATGAACGAACAAAAAATAAGTGTAAAATTATACACTTGGATACGAACTCATTTTCTAAATTAAATAAAAAACAAATTATTTCAATAAAAAATATAATAAACAATTTTGTTTAATCGAAAAACCAATTTTTTACAATTTAGTTCAATCGAAAATTCGAATTTAATTTTTTTTTCTTAACAATAAAAATACACAAAATTGAATTCAATTATTCTAGAAACAATTGAATAAACATTGACTGTTAATTGACCATTGATTTGCTATTCTAAATTTAAATATACAAATAAACGCCAACGAAAAATTGAGAATTGAGGTCAGAACGGTTTCACAACAACGAAAAAGTATAAAGTCATACAGACATGTTATGTTATTATTTTAGTGTGCATTGGGACTATATAAATATTTATTCTAGAAAATGTGTATAAGGCGGGGATGTACATTGTTATACTGTTGGTCCATTAACTTTTCAGCCACAGGCCATTAGATTATATTGCGTTGACGGGCGCCAGTCCAATCATCGCTGCATAAACTGACATCCAACAAATATTTCAAGTCTTGTTTATCAGACGCACCGACCCAAAACGAACGGCAATCTGCGATTTTTTCTTCAACACTGTGAATTTTTTATGTGCAGAAAATTATTCGGTTCCATTTGTTGCCATACTCGTGCACTATGTCTGACCTGATGATTGAAACAAAACGATATAGTATATTACCTCCCGTGATATGTATACGATTTTTCATCTTCCCCTATAGTAAGGAAAAGAAGTGGTGATGAAAATATGATTTTCTTTGATAAACAAAGCATTTATAACAATAATTGCAAAAAGTCCGTCGTTTTTATTAATTTTTTTTTATTAATAATAAAGAAAATTCTTGATATAGCCACTCTTACTCAAGAAAAAAATTATTCAAGTTCGGATAAATGTTGAAATTTATGCGGGATTGCGGAAAAAAATAGGGTACTTAAAGTAATACTGATTTTTAACCACTACAATTGTAAAAGCTTGCTCAAAAGGACAAAAATTGAAGAAATAGTTACTCAGTTGCTTATACAATACAGTTTTACTGATGTCAAATTAAAAGCTAGATATAGACAGCACAAAAAGTTAAACAGATGATTAAATAATAGTTAAAAATAAAGTTTGACTATTATCAGATAATAATTCAATTGCAGTTGGCGCAATTAAAGAAAAAAATTTTATTTTTTACCTATCCCATTTTGCCCTTATACCTCATTTTATCCCACATTCCCCCACTGATATATCTTAATCATAAAATTTCATATATATCCTTAATTTATAAAAATATCTGTAAAATATTTTTATATTTTTTTTAGTTTATACGGCCAATCTCTAAAGATGCCAATGCTGCCATACCATAGAAAAAAAAACCCTGCACACGGCAGTACAACCTTAATTTATTTTCCAAGATAAACTCAGTCGTAAAGCACTGACAACATTGATTTTTATAGCGTCCAAATCAGCAATAGATCCAAACCTATTTATTATATGTCCTGCATACTATGGACATTGTCAAACGCGTATAGTAACCCGACGCATGGCAGCAATATAGTTTCCAATAGTACTCTGTCCGGCCATACCTATAGCTATTTGGGGAGCCATATACAATGAAATTGAATGCCAGCTAGTCCTGATACATCCCCGACCACACGTCCATGTGTATGTCTCGAGTCTGGCACGAGAGTGAATGAGTGGTTAAGGGCGATCACATGGGGCATATAGTTTTGGATATACGTGTGTGGAATTACGGGGAAAGCCACAAGCATATTGCATTTCACTGTTGCGTAACGAGACTGCTGGAAAATCAACCACTCCCTTGAAATCGATGCTCATTTATTTCACCATACCAACTATCCATTTACCACCTAAATGTTTACAGTTTATTTATAGTCAGTGTATTGTGCGAAGGCTTCACCCTCGTTCGCCCCATCGATTATCAATAGGAAACAGTCTGCGTCGAATTGTACATAATCAAATCAAATATCTGTAACTCGGTTATCCGATGTGACGTGATTCAATGGCTGTAGCCCCTCGAGTAGCGTTCTATACCCGTTTTAGCCTCTCCCCATGAAATGGCTCTTGGCAGTGACGAATCTCTGCGTGTGTATTTGGATTCGTTGAAAATTGCTGCTTCAATCGTGGATTAGTTCCGATGCTAATAGCCATGCTGGCCATGTTCTCGTTTAAGGGAGTGGCTCATCGATGACTTTGAGAGTAGGCAAACATCTGTTTCAATTCGCCACAATATCAAGACAAATTGTTGGTAAACATGCCAGGCCATTTCGCCTCTGTAATAGCACCCGCTGACAATCGCTTGAGTAAACGTAAACACCCGTTGATTGTTGTTAAACCTCAATGAGGTTCGCGACCAAATTCATTATCATGCTAAACTCGAAATTTTTAAGGTTTATATGGTAAATATAAATTTTTATTTTATGAAATAAGGAATTCTATTACACAGGAATCGTCCCTAGAAAATTTAAGAACCATCATCGATTATTTTGATAAGTAATTGACGAAAATCCAATTTTTAATGTATAGTGTCAAATAAAAAAAGGTACCAATTTGTTGATTTGAATACTATTGTAACTTTAGAATTAAAGTAGATACCTTAATTAATAATGTTGAAGAATATTGTTTAAGAAATTTAGTTTATTGATTAATGAGTTTAAAAAATGTCTGACATAAATTTAATGGGAAAACGCAAAATTAATTGTTAGATTGACGTAATATTTTATATCTAGCTTTTTTTAGGTATTCCCGAAAAATTGGATTTTTGGACATTATATAATCATTTTAAGGTATTTTCTATGACTGCTCGCAATTTTATGAAGAAAAAAAAAAAAAACAAAAAAACAAGAATTAAAAATTTTTTTTTTAATGCTAAACATATATTCGAAATTTTATTTCTCCCCATTTTACCCGCATATACTCCATTTTGCTTAGCATTCGCCTCATTATATAATTATTGAAAAATAAAAAATCATAATCGTTTAAAACACAAAAAAGTTCTATCGAAGAAATGTTGAAAACACTCAATTTGCTAATTTCTTGGATAAGGAGGCGAGGTAGATGATTTTAGCCGAGGACCTTTTTTGTAGCCATAAAAATTCTCTTTAAGAAAGGTCTCTTGAGAAAAATTTTTATTTCCAGTCGTTTTGAAGTTATTTCTATTTAAAATCGCAAATAATTTTTTCTAGACGTCTTTTTTGGTTTTAAGATAATTAAAAAAAAATGTTTTTTTGCAGTTTTATTAGAAAAATAATTTTTTTTTAATATGAAAAATTTAATTATAACACTTGACTGTAGAGACGTCACATAACATTTCTGGCATTTTACCTTAATAGACTTAGCTATTCTGTTTGACTAGGAATTTTTTCTTATTTTTCACTATATAATAAACGGTGTGTTCTAGATTTCGCGACGAGAGACTAATTGCAGTCAGTGATTATACATACACTGCAGAAAAAAAAGAAAAAATCCTGCAACTGATGTGAAATGAAAAAAAAAATGGTGTTTCAAATGTATGAAATTTTTCTGGTGATGAAACCACGCGTTTTTATCGTCCGCAGTGTCTCGTAAAAATGTTTAAAATATTCACTATACAACAAGGGTATATTGTCTGCTATCTCTGGCCGGAGATGAGATGCCGAGCAACGACGAAAAAAATAACAAAAAATATCCTGAAAGCTCTAGGAAATTTTCAGAAGACTCATAACATGCTAATGGCGCAATTCTCCGCATTCTCGTTTGCGCGAAAATGCGCGACAGACATTGAGCGAGGTCACACGCCCCAAAAGTCTGAGTTGCCAGCTATTAACGGCGTCGCGACGCCCACTTTGCGGTGCTAAGGTATAATACAATGTGATTTTGCGAGACGCCAAATTGTTCTGAAGAAAACGACCGTGGTTATTCTTCATTTACCGCATCATGAATTTATGAGAAATTCAACGCACAACCTGTCTCTCTACGACCACCACCCTCGGGAAAATACTTTATCATCAACCATATTTCATCGACACGTGATGCCTGCGTGTGCGCGCAAATGAGAAAATATACTCTGGCATTGTCACGCAATGATGCCTCTTCAGCGCTGCACCTCTCCTTTAATTTCCCGCACCATGAAAAATAAAAAAACCCATTCAATTATTGGAATGATTATTAACAGTGAAATTCGTTTTTTTTGCAGCTTTGGCAAGCGAACTGGCGGCAGCGCTCGCAGACCCAACGAATGCTTCGTCCTCGAGCCCTCCGAGATGATTGTCGTGAGTATATTTATTGTATTTCTTTATAAAATCTGAACGTTCAATCCATTTACGGGAAATTCTTAGTCGTATTAAATACGACAGCTCCAAGGCCGATTTCTCATCGTTTTTCAGGCTTTAAACACAATAAAACTAACGTGGGGGGTATACTATTCGATGTACTTTTAAGCCTCTCTTTTGTGTTGAAAAGCGAGAAACAATTTCTTAATCAAAATTATTCAACTAGTACCACGTGGAAAGAGAAAAAACGTTAAAACTGGATTTTCGTTTAAAAAAAAGTATTTTAAATAATTAAATTAATTATATTATTTTTTTATGTCAATTCATGAATATTAAAAATGAAAAAAAAAATTTTATTTGAATGATTATTCACTTAAATTTTTTAATTGTAGATAAATCATCATCACTCTATAAATTTTATTGATTCGTTACCACTATATATTAATTTTTTTTGTTCAATGAAAAAAAAAAAAATCTACTTTTTCAAGTTTTCAAGAGTTCTTGGAGAAAAGTTAAATACTTTTCAAGTGTAAAAAGTTCGTGAGGTTGATTAGTTGGATATAAAGTTTGTGAAAAGTATTTAATTTTGCTAAACCTCACATTTTTACAATATTTAAAAAAAAAAGAAAAAAGAAATTGTGTGTTATATAATATGTAAAACACTCGGCAACTTTCCAGATATACGTTTCCTGCACAGGAAATAAAATATTCTATGAAGTAAAAAACATTAGAGCAGACAAAAGCGCGCAATAGGGTAAAAAATTGAAACTATTCACTATATATTATATTATCTGAAAAGTCGAGAAAGAAACGGCGCGTGGCTGATGTTTTTTTGTATGTATTCTTGCAAGACATACCTATCTTTGATCGCGTGTCTATCGTAGCGTAGTTTCTTCACAATTGCATTTAACATTAAATTACAGCAAAGAATTTTCTTGAATGTCTTTTCATTTCTCCTTCTCAAGTAGGTATAACCTGACATAACGATTGCGATAATGCGAAAATCTGTCTCTAGAAATCCGTCTTACAAATCTAAAATCTCTAAAGTTATTTTTCAACTTGATTTTTTTTTTTAATCTGATGAATATTGTAACATAAAAAATCATAAAAAAATCTATTGTAACAAAAATTGAAGCAACAATTAAAAAGTAACTCAATAATATTTTTTGACAATTGTTCTCACGTGTTAAAACTGAGACAGCATGTTGCCAAAAAATTGACAACACATTTTTCTTGTCAATATCTCGGAAAGGATACGAGTTAGATGAATTTTGTTAAAGACCTTTTTTGTAGTTAATGAAATTCTCTACAAAAAATGTCTCTTAAGAAAAATTTCTATATACGATACTTTTCAAGATATTTCAGTTTAAAAAAGCAATGTAATTTTGTATACAGTCAACTCTCTGTATAAGAGCACTCTGTAAAAGAGAACGTTTGGAGTGGGGCGTCGTACTCCAAGGAGAAAGGCTCCCCTACTTATCGTTCAAATGCCCCTCCGCGCTGCGCGGATGCGATGTGCCTGTGATGTGTCGCCTGTGGCTAGAGAGTAGGGGGATTCGGTACGAGGGAATTCCGAAAACCAACAGCTGCTCTTATACAGAGAGTCGACTGTATTCGCGAAAGTCCAAATTTTAATGCATTAGTTTTTCTCGGAGATCTCTAGCCAACAATACATTTATTTTTAAGTATTTTCTAAAATTAGTGGCCACTTCCGCTAAGTCAGCACGGGATATATGAGACTTAAAAAGTTAATTTATTTAATTAAATTGTCAGTAATATGCTCTAATTTTTTGCAAGACGGTGCGGATTAACCTGTTCTATCTTCAATTTCAATTTCCTTTTTGAAAGATTTTGGGCTATATCATCCTTAAATGACAAATAAACATATACGTGTGTAGGCCTGTAATTTTTTCTTTTCAAATTTCAAAAATTTTTGCATTCCTAACCCGAGAGCGACGATGAATGAGGTTATGTCGCTCGGCCACATGACACCATTCCACGCGTGAAAACATTAACTTTAGAAGGTATTTGAGTTCGAAAATAGCAAGATTATTATTTATTTGTTTATTTATTTTATAGGAACGTTCAGCATTAGTGTTATATTTCTTATTCAATTGATTCTCATAGTATGTTCCTGATTGATTAGGATTTCGTTTTTAATACCGCCTGAAAGATTGCCTCGCAATGACGGTGATGGTTAAATCTTAGTTGTTGACCGGTGCTTAACAACCGAGATGTTAATTCTGCTCGAGCAATTGATCGAACCTCTTTATTACTTTTGTTTACAGAAGTTTCATAATTATCGGTTCGCAGTTGATCGGCAAATTGTAATGATTCCAAATTAATATATATTTTTATATTAAACAATATTTCTAGAGGCATTAATACTCACTAAGGTCACGGCTGCACGTAGAGTGGAACCAGTGTTGCGATACGTATAAAAATTCTCGTACGCGTACCCGTACCAGACAATATTTGTCCTCGTACGCTCTCGCAACACTAAGTGGACCAAGTTTCGAATGAGCAGATGAATGCTTGTCCGGGTGTTACTGTAACGAAAAAAAAAAAAACCGTAAAATTTTTTTTTAGTAAGGAATCACTTACAGATTTGCATTTCCTGATTACGTCCGCCACGACCTCGGCCTCTTCTGCCGCCCGCCGATGCCATCACGAATAATATACATTCAGTAATGAGCAATGAGGCTAACAAACTCGATCAATTCGCAGTTAATCACAGTTGACTCTTTGTATAAGAGCACTCTGTAGAAGAAAATGTTGGCGGTGAAGCGTCTCACTCCGAGGAAAAAGGTTCCCCTATTTCTCGTCCAAATATCCCTCCGCGCTGCGCGGATGCGATGTGTCCAAAATTGATCAAAATTAGTACGATAAATTTTTTGCGTATTTGACTGCGCACCGCGTGTGACAGAGAGCACCAACGCCAACTGATGTGAAAGACAAGAACAGACTCTATTTCCTGAGTCAAACGATGACTTTTAGAATGACTACGATCTCAAAAATAAATTAAATTTGACATATAACTTATAAGTATCGCTCCAACCTCTTGAGTGATGAAAAATTTTTTTAAATAGAATATCTAGAAATAGAAAATGGTGGAATATGTTTGACCATGTAATCGTACGATTGCCTATGTTATTATTTGTCCTGAAACTTTTGACATTGAGTCCCGAAAGACAACAAGAGCGCAATGCAAACACAAGAGACGTGACCCGAGACTACTCGACAGCTAATCAATATCACTTCTGCAAGCCTCGTGTGCTCACTGAGCTCTAATAAACCCCATGTCCTTACGCATCAGCACACAAACATAACCCTACATCTTAGCAGTCAAGATTGGCATGTCCTACAGAAGCATTAAACCCCATAAACCCACCCTCCAATACTGGATTAACATCCAATCACAGAAATATCGTCTCAAACCGTCTCAAAGCGCAATATCCACTCAAGATTTATACTCACAGATACAGGACGATCGCATGAAGCTCGTGTCGCCATCTGTGATTGAACGGCGCACCGACTGACCGACGCACCATATCCTCGGGGATATTATGCGCACTAGGGTGGCGCTAATAAATCGACTTTTTTTGCTTATCAGGTCTCGTGTCACATACACATAGATTAATATGTGTTGCTCACGAATTTTGAAATCTGTAAAAACAGTCAAAATATGATTGTAAAAAAATTTTTTTTTCTGTTTTCACTTTAGCAAATTTTTTTTGTAAATATAATATAAATAAGTTGTACAAAGTTTCAGTTTAAAATATTAATTTTACGATCTCTTAATAATAATTATTAAGATTTTATTTTTTATGACGTGAAATACCTCACAAAATGGAGAAAATTAATAAATGCAACGTTTTAATGTTGATAGTCACAAAAGGTGGTGCGAAAAAAAGGGAAAAAAATTATTTATAATTACATTTTGATTGTTTTTGTAAATTTCAAAATTCGTGAGCGACTTTTAAAAATGCTTGTATTGAGCTAATTTTTTTAAGAGGGCTTTTAAAACATGATAAACTGTGTTTTTTTTTTGATAAAAGACTCGAAAAACCAAAATAGTCGGTTTTTTTTTCACCGCCGTAATGGAGATATATAATAATAAAAATAATTTCTTTTTGTTAAAAATTGACAAATTATATCATGCTACTATTATGTAAAGCACAAAAATGTTTAAATTACGATTTTTATTTATAAAATTTCGAGATTTACGAATGGGATTGGAGTTTTTCATGATTGTAGTTTAACATGACTTATTTTGATTTTTATAAAATTCTACACAATTTGTCTGAAAAAAATTTATAAAATTAATCCAATTTTGTGTAAAATAAGCAATTATAGGAAAATCTATTTCATTTGATCGCTAACGAATTTTACACACATTGAAATAAGAAATAAAAATTTTAAATCAATCAGAAATTCGAAAAAATTCAGTTTTTTCAATAAAAAAAAATCCAACTATTTTTTTTAGAAGCCTCCTAAAACATAATAAACTCCAATTTTTTAATTCGAATAAACCAAAAAAAAAAACCAAAATAGTCCATTTTTTGCCACCCTACTGCACACCAAATGGACTTTCAAATAAAAATCAACCGCCAGTAATTTTACAAGTTGAACCTTGATAAGCCAATAAATCAGTATGGGCTTTTCAGTTCCATTCGTTCGAGTGGAAAAATATATACACATCGGACGATGTGGTGGCGAACTATTTGCGTTGAAACGAGCACGGAAAGGTGAACAAAACGCGTATAGAAACAAAATGTGGAATTTCATTAATCCTCGCGCTGATGGTCACTGGAAAGTGGAATTGAAGCATAAAATGCTTTTTTACGTGTCCAACAAGCAGATTAAATTTGTGCACGTGTGCGTTGGTCAATTGATTGCACGAGATACACAGTGCCGTAAAGGAGCGGGTATAAACAAGTTAGCCAGAGCGCAAGATATCGAGCATGGCAGTAAAAACGTGAGCAGCACGACAAAAGTTCTCATGTCGACGACGACGACGATGCGACGCTAAGTTTACGCTCCATTGGCTCCAAAGTGTCGTCGTGATCGCGAGTGTGTTTATTTTAGTACGCCAAAATATCCGACAACTTGACGACAAAAAATGCGACAAAAAAAAAATGAATAAACTAGAGCAGACTGGACACAAAAGGACATTGTCGACGTGTATCTGCCTTTGTCGACGTCATGAGACTTTACTTCCTCTGTCGCCACAATACAGAATGGCCAGTTCGCTTATCGCCTGCAGCCTCTGATCATCATTGTTCTCGCAAAATCGACGATCGACGGCATTGGGTGGTCTCTGTCTCGTCGCAGAAAAATAGAAATTTTTTTTTAGTGGCTTCGAGTGGGTATATCGACACTTTGCAACTGTTCGAGCTCCGATTACCGTGGTTATCAGTGATCCTCTTGGTACGGTGTCACCCAGACCGCGGCGCCGCGGAAAAATCTCGGTACTGAAGAGATAAATCGGAAATATAACCCGAAAATCAGGGAATCGCTATTTATAGAATGGTTATAGAGGAGATTGCCATACGTTTATTGGTGTATCTAGGAAACTATCGAGTTTAGGGTGAAAATTGTAGAAAGCTTTTTTATTTGCCAGAAAATTCTCTATCTTTTTTATTTTAAACTTTTTTTTGTACGATTTACCGTTTTTTTATTATCGCTGTTTAATTAAAAGGATCTGTCGGTTTTTATTTCTACGAAATCATTAAAAAAGGCAGTAAAGTTGATCTATTTTATTTTTTTCAATGGTCACTCGTCTGGTAATGTTTGTTAATCATTTATGATTTATTTATTTTGTTTGTATAATAATTTATTTTTAAAAAAAAAATTAAAAAATTTAATTAATTCATGCAAAAATATGGAAAAAATGTATGAAATTGATTTTATGGCTTGATAGATGGTTAATATTCATGATTTATTATTTATATATTGATGTAGTTACAGCCCGCGCTGGTGTAATAAAAAAAAAATTATAATTAATGTGAAAATTTGGAAAATTCGTCGGAAAATGATTATGAATTTTTGTTCATAGCTTGTTTCATAATGCTTAATCCTGTAGAATATTCCAGAACGATAAAATTCGGGCTTGCATAGACTTACATAAATCAATTGATCGTTGAGACTGCAGTCTCTATTAAATAGAGAGACGAAAGTCTAAATCGACTATTATTGTCGTAATATAGATTAATTAATTTTTTTCAACTGTATTAATAATGTAAAACAATAAAATGTAAAGTTGGTTCATTAATGTTAATTATTGACTTTCTCTATGATTTTATTTATATTGATAAACCTGCGAACTTATTATTATTTTCATTTTTTATATTTATGAACGAAATTAATCTTGATAATTATCTTGCGATAAATGCGATTCGAGGAGCACAATTAGAAAACGAAATAATTATTTAGATCAAGTAAATGTATTGAATGTAACTTTTATTATACGTAATTATATTATTTATAAATTTAAAGTTTAATAGAAATATTGCCTGGTTTGAGGCATTTATTCTAAATCCGTCCCGATAGCAGCTCAGCCAGAAATTTTCCAAGTCCCTCTAGCGCCGCTGAAAATTTTCCAAGTTCTTCATGAAGAACTTGGAAAAATTTTGGTACGACAACCTGAGGAAGTTGGAGTCTCCAAGCTCTCGTTGGCATACTGTCGTCTCTAAGCATTTGCAACGTTCGAATCGGAAAGACAACTCGAGACTCGAGTCTTCAAGAAGTGCAATTCGCGAGACGTGCGCGAGAGTTAAGAGACTAAAGTCTTTCAGAAAAAAATTCGAAAGACTAATCGCGACGGTTCAAAGACTCGAGTTTTATTACTGGCTCTATGGAAAAACTGTGAACGCCGCAGAGAGATTATTCAGAGACTATAAAAGCCTCTTAGTGATTCAAAAAGCTCGAATTTTTTCGTCCTATGATAGTTTTTATTTTCTTTAACTTAATCCCTTGATGTAATGACATTTTTTATTATTTTTTTTACTGTTCATAAAATCTTAAATACTGTCTACCTCCTGCAAGATTGTATATATAGATAGACTGTACGACATTTAATCCAGACTTTTTTCAATGAGAATTTTTTTTGTTTGAGAAAAAACCGGTACGATTGCTTTTTTTGTGATGGGGAAAAATCGAGGTAATAAAATGCTGGCGATTTTATGGCCAAACAAAATTTTACTTTTTCAATAGAAGATGGGATCCTTCTGGCAATCAAACCCCGAGTATTTTAGTACCTGATTTAAATTTTTTTTTACTCGTACAACGACCAATCACACCGGCAATAAAAGTGATTTCATCTGAAATTAATCTCCAATAAATTGTCAATGAAATTTATCAATTTTTATTTAGTTGAAAAAAATCTTTTCAAGTAGAAATTGTGCAATTCTCGGAAGTTTCTTCGACTGTGAACTTGATGCAGCAATTAATTTCAATTTGTTTGAAATAACTTTGATCAAACTCAACGTTTGAAAATTGCACGGAAATGCGTAGGTACGTTTCTCCGGTGTGACGTCTAATTAGAGCGATCCTATTAGTGAAATACGTGTATATATATATATATAACGCGCGGGTGCTATATCTCATCGTTGACGGACGACGAGTCACTGGTATTATTTGCTCGGGCATCTCGTCACGCTTAGTTGGCTTTGATAATACCCTGAGCGTGTGGCGTGTCCTTGTCAGGTCGTTATTCTCATTTGACGCGGATCGCGCACGGATTTCCCGAGCACAAAAAACAGGATATAGGAGCTTGTATAGTCGCGCTGATAGCCCGCGATCTGGTATGCTGGGAATTTCGAGAGGGAAAACTCCAGTTTCACGCCTACATTGTGGCTCGAGAGCTCATGCCAATAAGCACTACCGCACATACGATGTCGCGTCGCTCCTGCACATATGCATCACCCTTTCACGAATACATTTTAATCAAACATACTATAGTATACTCTCTTTGACAGATTAACATTTATTTAAACATTCGTGAACAAAATGCAAAAAAAAAATATTAAAAAAACTTTTAATTAACTACAGTCTTTTTGTTGGATTATTCGAGTCAGAAAATAAAATTAATCCTGAGAATGCATTGAAATACTATTATAGGCGTATATGATTTAAAAAACATTTTTTTTTTTTGATATCTAGTAAAAATAGAAAGAATTTCGGATTGTCTATGAGAAAAAAATTTTTTTTTAAGAAATGCGCGTCAGAAATGTGACAATAAATTTTATCCTACTTAAAAGTTTGTGCTGGTACTTATACGCGAGCGAGGTATTATACTGACTATACATATATATACAGAGTGGAAATGATGGTGAGAGTATTTCAGTGCAACCTGCAGCGAACGAAAAGTGCTTTCATAATATATACCCAACACTTCAGAGGATAAAACCAACTTCATTACAATGACTGCGACCGCGTATTTTATTGTGCGGCTTGCAGTAAAATTGAAATAGATGATTAAACCATAGAGCACACCGTTACGCAGTATATATCAGATATATGTAGGGTTTTATGTAACATGGGTTATTCAAATTCCGCGCGCAGATAATCATCTTCACGCAGGATAGAGGCGCCACTCGCTATATATACAGATATGTGAAGTAACGTTTTTTTTATGTTTATTTTTGTTTGTTTGTTGTTTTGCTTTTGAATCAGAGTGAATTGACCTGAATTTGATATTTTTTTCTCTTTTCTACATGGTAGATTATTAAAAAATTTTTTATCGTGGGGATCAAAGTAATTTTTGCGAATTGCAATTTGTATTTTGGATCAATTTACATATTTACAAATAATGGCCCATAAAAAGTCTCGAATTTTTTCATTTCCGTCAGAATCCCGCGAATGAGTGCGGAATGAAGTGAACTATTTTTTTGCTCTGCTCGTTGAAGGCCCATAAAAAGTCTCGAATTTTTTCATTTCCGTCAGAATCCCGCGAATGAGTGCGGAATGAAGTGAACTATTTTTTTGCTCTGCTCGTTGATGACCGATTCTATAGGGAAAATATAATTGAAATAGAATTTTAAAAAAACATTTGTTGAAAAATAAATGGTTATAAACCATCGAGTACACACTTAGTCTATAAATGCGGCGATAGTTTTTCATAAATTAAGCTTCGCATAAGGGGTGTGTATTGAAAAATAAATGGTTATAAACCATCGAGTACACACTTAGTCTATAAATGCGGCGATAGTTTTTCATAAATTAAGCTTCGCATAAGGGGTGTGTAAAAATTCATAAAAAATAGTATTATAAAAAATTTCAACTCACTGTGCGCCTTGACACGTCTGCACTGTCCGAATGCCCGGCAAAAACTGATCGTCGTAGTGGAAACGTTAAAAGTATTAAAAATAAATGGTTATAAACCATCGAGTACACACTTAGTCTATAAATGCGGCGATAGTTTTTCATAAATTAAGCTTCGCATAAGGGGTGTGTGAAAAGTCATAAAAAATAGTATTATCAAAAATTTCAACTCACTGTGCGCCTTGACACGTCTGCACTGTCCGAATGCCCGGCAAAAACTGATCGTCGTAGTGGAAACGTTAAAAGTATTGATTTTTCACTGATATCAGTACGCGTGAGAGATATCAAAAAGCAATTAAGCCAGGTGCACCGAACTTTTCCACGAAAACTGACGGTTCTCCTCGAGTTTCCAGTCACTGCAGACGTCTCCAAGAGTGCAGTGAGTAAAAATTTTTGCATACTGCCATTTTGTTAATTTTTGCGCATAACATTAAAAAATATTTTTATGTAACATTCAAGTGAAATTACGCTTTTTCTTGCGAAGCTGGGTCTTCTTTACAGTATCCCAGCTTGAATTATTCTTGTCCGAGCACTAGATTGTTGCCATTTAACAGGTGATAGCTCAGAAAGAATTGAGTGTACAAAAAAAAAGTTAAGAATCAAAAAGTTAGGTAATTTAATAATCTACAAATTTGTTAATAAACAATTTTTTATAAAAACAAAGGATCAAGAAGATATAAGTAAAAATAAAGCACTTTCGCACTTGTCTTGAAAGCATCAGTTTTTCACGATCTTAAAAACTGGATAATTTTAAAACTATTAGTCCTAGAAAAAAATGTTTCAAACAAAAAAGTTTGGTAATTTAATTAGAAATAAAAAAGATCTCTACAATTTTTTATGTAGAATCAGTGGTTAGCGAGGTACACAATTAAATACGTCTTGTCACCATGGCAGAGTGAGTTACTCAAGATTATGTACAGTACAGTAAGTAAAATTGTTGCCACTTTTTGCATAACCTTAAAACATGTTTTCATGTGATAATCCTTAAGCAAAAAAAAAAAAAATTTCAACTCACTGTGCGCCTTGACACGTCTGCACTGTCCGAATGCCCGGCAAAAACTGATCGTCGTAGTGGAAACGTTAAAAGTATTGATTTTTCACTGATATCAGTACGCGTGAGAGATATCAAAAAGCAATTAAGCCAGGTGCACCGAACTTTTCCACGAAAACTGACGGTTCTCCTCGAGTTTCCAGTCACTGCAGACGTCTCCAAGAGTGCAGTGAGTAAAAATTTTTGCATATTGCCATTTTGTTAATTTTTGCGCATAACATTAAAAAATATTTTTATGTAACATTCAAGTGAAATTACGCTTTTTCTTGCGAAGCTGGGTCTTCTATACAGTATCCCAGCTTGAATTATTCTTGTCAGAGCACTAGATTGTTGCCATTTAACAGGTGATAGCTCAGAAAGAATTGAGTGTACAAAAAAAAAGTTAAGAATCAAAAAGTTAGGTAATTTAATAATCTACAAATTTGTTAATAAACAATTTTTTATAAAAACAAAGGATCAAGAAGATATAAGTAAAAATAAAGCACTTTCGCACTTGTCTTGAAAGCATCAGTTTTTCACGATCTTAAAAACTG